>LWMK02000491.1:0-21868 GCA_001693075.2 Taenia saginata
GTTTTAATGTCAAACATCTTACTGTATTAGAATCGTGAATGCTACACATTGGTTTCTCCTCAGAACATTAAAACGTTTAATTTCCTCATCAGCAACGGCTCTTGTCTGCTTGGATGGAATTGCAATTTTGCCACTTTGCAAAGTACATTAGGAAATTGCATTGTTAAGCGGCAAACGGCATTCCATACCGAAATCATCAGAAGGTTAGTTGCGACTGAAGAAATAGGTTGTTTACTGTCAGATTTGCTCCAATAAACCCTTAAGACAATTGCGTGTTGGCAGTCAATTTAAGTGTTGCCGTTGTTATCGGATCGAGACCAGCGCATCGGTGCAGTTGAACTTGCAGCACTGATTAACAATCATTCGCGAAACTTTTAGATCACACTCAATAGCGCATACCGCTGAAGCGTGCACGTTGAATTACTCAGCCACTAAACCCGACAAGTTTTGCAAAACGGCCATGTAAAATGCTTTCAGTGAAAGTAAGTTGCAAAATATGTAGAATATATTCCTCAAGATTGCACTGCTCTCAAGATAAATATCATTTTTTAACAGTACACTTATCTTGTCGTTTAAGAAAATTGGTTTTTGCTGAGTACTAATGGGTTAGTCGGAGAAAAAGAGAGTTGCTAACAAAGGTATCGAGGCAAACATCCCAAGGCATTGCAACTAAACAAGCAGTTCGTGGAAAATTCGGTCAGGTAAGAGCTCCCCATTGCTCACCGTTTTAGCCCACTGATGAAGCGAGTGTG
Organism: Taenia saginata; assembly: GCA_001693075.2. Taxonomy (NCBI): domain Eukaryota; kingdom Metazoa; phylum Platyhelminthes; class Cestoda; order Cyclophyllidea; family Taeniidae; genus Taenia; species Taenia saginata. The sequence goes on from LWMK02000491.1 coordinate 753, forward strand.
GTTAGCATTCTCAAGACCCAGTAACATTATTTAACCTAACACTTTTTCTAACTGATCAAAGGTGCCTTAATTTTGTTCCTGCAATATGAATGGCAAATGCCTTTGGTTCCTTTCCATTCTATTGCCCATCAGAAACACATAATGCCTCTTAAAATTGCTGCCTACAATTAACTTATGCTTGACTGCTTCTTGGTGGAAAACAGGCTTCCAATTCTCAAAACTACGGACTTCAACTTTTTACTCGTTAAATTGGTATGTGGACGTGCTTTAGTTGTGTCCTTCGATGTCACCGTGCTTCTCCAGCAAAGCATATGAATCGGTACTGCATATCGGATAATTAATATGTTTAGTCGCATAAATAAAAGGCCCAACGAGTATTCCACGCTTCAATTATTACATGCTTGAAGCACTAATATGTACAAGCTGCAAACTCTTTTGGTTTTCTTAGGCTTAACTATCTTCAGCAATCTTGCTGTAATTGCAAATGCGACTGCTACGGTACAGACTACAGACTAATTAGATGCTAAAAACCTTGTTTATACAAGGCGCAAATGCTCTTTCCATGAGTTTTCATCTACCTCTGTGTTTTCTTTGCCATTTTAAGGGAGTGCTAGTGTGATACTTAGAGTTACGCAGACGATAAAGAGAGTGAGTAAGAGCTCTCTTCATGACGACAATATCCTCTGATAAGTCAAATAAAAATGGTCATCCTTAAGCTGCCATAAAAATGTAATCTTTGAAGGCGATTTGTACCTAACACTTATGCAGGATAATTGGTTTTTAAATTAGAGCTATTTTCGACTGCGCATTTTAAAATAGGGAAGCTGCGTTCACGATGCTGAAAGGAGTGCGGTGATCTATGGTTGGCGTCACTGTAACCCAAAATGTGCTCTTAGTTGAAAGAAAAGTATGGCCCGGCTTCGATGTATCAAATCCCATCCCTTTTAAAAGGGCAAAGTTATGTTGCAAAAAAGCAAGGAAGATAAGACAAGGTGACGGGGACTGGGATAGAGAGTGTAGATGGACTTATACAGCAGCAAACACACGCAAAAATGCACATACTGAAGGACATGCAAAACCCAAAATGCGTCAGAACGAGTCTACTTCGCTGTCAACTTCGCTGACAAACAGTAAAAGAACCAAGGTGAATTCTTAAAATGCCAACAAGCACAGTTCGCATCGTTTCTGCAATGACATAAACCCAACATCAGTGTGTCAACAACAGAAACTACAAGAACAAAATTAATTAGCGACCGGAAATAGGATTTTAGATGTAAGCGAACGTATTTGGTAATCGTGGCACAATCAAGCGCCACTCAATGCACTAATTTAATTACATGGGCTGACGAAATGGCCTAAAATGGGAAAGCGCTCTTTAAGCACCAGTTAATAAGCTGCAGCTGTACCCTAGTAAGAGTTCTGTTAAAACCACTAGAATTGGCGTTGGAGATATTGTGCTTATTTTCAGCATACGTATGTGGAAGCACAAAAACGAACGGGGATTGAATGCGCTGTATTAGTGTGAATACATAGTGCCTTTTTCCGTCTTGTGAAGGAAAATATAATGTGTCTCTGCCATACATATTATCAAAGAAGGCGGATCCCAAGTTGAGAAACGTGATCATGAAAACGGTCAGCGTTCTGACGTTAGCAGCAATTACAAACTGCTTTTTTAAATTTTGGACCCAATTAAAAGTAACTGGACAAAGATCGTGATTTAAGCTCCCCTAGGATGACTGGTGTACAGGCTTGTCCTACGAAGTCGTCTAAAGTAACTGGACGGTCAGGATTAACTCGTCTACTGCAGCAATGCTAGTCGCATGGGTTGGCGCGGCAGCTGCAACGGGTGACAGGTTTTGTGCTTTCGAGTTTTAAATAATCCAACAACAAAGAGTGCGCATTTGCTACTTGGGTTCATCAGCAAAAGCAGGCATCCGCGACCGATCTCAAGGAAACTTTAACTCTGGTCGAATAGCGCTGGAATTAGTATGTCAGCAAATATTTTAAGAGGAGGCCTCCACGTGTCAGTTAAGTCTTGTACACCTTCAAGATGTAATAGAAATGCATCTAAGAAACATAGATAAGGGGTTTGAAGTAAACTCACCCCCAATAGCAATCGCAAATAATAAGAGTGGTGATAGCACGGCTACGCTATTGTCAGCATAAAGCAAACTGCGCTGACTGAAGCCAATAATAAGTCAAACGGAGATTTAAAACGGCACCGGCAAAGTGGACTGTGATCTAGACAGAAAACTAATTGTTTTGCAAATCACCGCTATCTACACTCATAAAAATGTTTGGTAACAAATCTTCCAAGACCCAAATCTGTGTTTCATTTCTCAGTAACTTTAACACTCAAGCAAAGAATACTATGCTAAATCAGTCACATGCAATTTACGGGCTAGCTATCAACTAGATGACTACCTGAAACAGTTGGAGTCATGAGAGCGCTATCGAAGACCGGCAAGCACGAATCTTGAGCTGAAAGTAAGATGAGCACGAGTGTCACCTGGGGCAAGTACAGACAAGGCAACTAGTATATAAGCGGACACATGTCAGCACACAGGTTAGTTCGAATAAAGCAGAAACAGCAGAAGCAATAGAGTGTGGAAGTTAGCCATGCTCATATCCGTGGAAGTAGACACCGTGAGGTGAAGTTGTGAAGGGTTCACAATGTGGGCAGAAGTGGGCATTGTGGTTTGTGCAGAAGCCGGAATGACGGTCGTCATATGCGCAGCCTTGGGAATGGTCGCAGCAATAGTGATAAACAGCGAGCGAGGTCGAGGATTCGCTCACACTGACGTTTGTGAAGAAGCCTTTTTAAGCCATGGAGTTGAAGGAGCTAGTCGATGGTGTACAAGTCCTCCTCTGATTCTCTCTGCGAATGCGCAACGAATGCTGTTCTTCCTGATTAGCGCTTGCACTTGCTTAATAAATGATTAAACATCTGTATTTTAGCCTAATCTTGTCCTCCTTCTGAGTTTTCTTCCGTTAGGCAAACGAACACACTGGAGAATTAAAAGCCTTTAACAAAAAGCCTTTTTCACACGAATGAGTGAAAATGCTGCTCAAATACTTAAATGTTATGATTTAATCACCACAGCAAGACAATTATTACAACCCATCATTGCCCTCTTTTCAATTTAAAGTCGTAATCAAAGTTTAAGGAATTCTTTACTTTTAGGATAAATAGGAACGATCCGCGGTTGAGAATACCGCTTTTTTAACAAAGACATGCTGCTATGTTTGAAGGCACGCAAATGGAAATATTGCTGCCTTATAGGTTGAGCGACTTTAGTATGAGGCGATGATGCGTTCTCCGTAGAAGGAGCAATATGCATGTGCTTACACTTGAGCAAGGCTAAACAAGGTGCAGAGAGTAAAGTGGTGCCAATTTTGCCGAATGGAACCAAAATCATGATTGTGCAGTGCATCCCGAAGATGGCATTGATGCACTCTTTTTGTCTTATTAAGATCCTGCATGTGGCTATCGTGTGGTTTACCGAAGTGCAGAACGCCTGGCCTTGCGAGCTTCGATTTTCATCAGTTCACAAGAAAAAGAATTCTGTTTTAGTCTGCTAGGTATTCGAATGCTATTCAACGCTGATTACTTTAACCTGCTTGAGTTCGGCAGTGATATTGCTTTAGTGGTTAATTTGCTACACAAGTGAGAAAATGGCCCGCCCTCTCTGCGTCCTTTGTTTTTGCGCTCTCATCAGCTTCTACTCTCTAATATCCTGCCTCATGATGAGTGCGTCACATATATTAATTCAGACAATGTAACTAGTGTTAGTTGTTCTTCTATTGCGAAAACAGGCAAGGCTCTATCTAACTACCCTCAGATAATTTATACAGTTTAAGTTAATAAATGTTTCACCATTATTAAACTCAAAATGTGCACTTTAAGCAGAGCAAAAGAATTCCACCAAGGAACATAGTTATGACGAACCGCAATCCAGCCTGAAGATGCACCTTGAAAATTCTCCAATTATTAGGCCCTTGCATGTGCTGGATCCCGCATTTTGCCGGTTCGATACAATTGTGCTAAATCCTTGCAACAACCAGTTTGCAAGGCACCAATGTGCAGCAAGAACCAACTGTGTGCCAAATCCAGGCGCCCTCCAGTTTTACTCGGCTCCAACACCCACTCCAACTGAGCTCCCAATATCACATCTACGATCCGAGTCGGCAAGTCGATAACTTCATTGGAAGACACCGAGGAGGCCGCAGAAGTAGCAGAACCACCACATGTCGTGTCCCCGTTTTCAAGTACAAAGTGAACTGTCGGTGCTTCATTTACAGCCCTGACCCTCCACTCATCATCGGCATCAGTGAGGCCGCAAGTTCGAGTCGTAATCAAGACCGAAGCCTTGGTGATGTAGGCGCACAGCCAGCGGCGTTATCGAAGATGCGGCAGGTGTGTGCCTTAATACGAGAGACATCGGCTACGTGAGTGTGATCTCAGGTTGATGGCCACGTTGAGCATGCTGCAAGAAGAAACTGAAGGCGATGCTGACGTGGTGGTTCAACGACGGAGAGACAGCTACTGCCTTTGTCGCACCACACTTGCCCAAAATAGTGCAAAATACAAGAGCCTACTGAGTAAGTAAAAATATTTCAAAGGTGGACACCGAAGAACAGTCTAATCATTGACAGTAGTCAACAGTCTCGGCAACATGAAGAAGGCAACATCTGAATCAAAAACACACTACACAGATACTCGGTTATGCTTACNTGCAAGTTCGAGTCGTAATCAAGACCGAAACCTTAGTGATATAGGCACACAGCGAGGGGCGTTATCGAAGATGCGGCAGGTGTGTGCCTTAATACGAGAGACATCGGCTACGTGAGTGTGATCTCAGGTTGATGGCCACGTTGAGCATGCTGCAAGAAGAAACTGAAGGCGATGCTGACGTGGTGGTTCAACGACGGAGAGACAGCTACTGCCTTTGTCGCACCACACTTGCCCAAAATAGTGCAAAATACAAGAGCCTACTGAGTAAGTAAAAATATTTCAAAGGTGGACACCGAAGAACAGTCTAATCATTGACAGTAGTCAACAGTCTCGGCAACATGAAGAAGGCAACATCTGAATCAAAAACACACTACACAGATACTCGGTTATGCTTACGGAGAGGACAGCTGACGATAAGACATTTGTAGGGTATAAACAACGTTTCATTTTCCATGTGAGGGCACGGAGGACAGCCGTGACCATTAACGGTTGTTACTTAAATCTTCGCCACTTGGCGGTACTGCACTAAAATACTGAAATCCCTCAATGACATCTCGTCAAAATTTGCTCATTCAGCGAATTAGTACTCAATCAAATCACGAAATTAATTAGCACTTGGTTTTATTTGCTAGGTAGAGTCGAAGCAGATCTTACCTATGATGNATACTGAAATCCCTCAATGACATCTCGTCAAAAATTGCTCATTCAGCGAATTAGTACTCAATCAAATCACGAAATTAATTAGCACTTGGTTTTATTTGCTAGGTAGAGTCGAAGCAGATCTTACCTATGATGCTGACCGAACCCAACCGTCGACCTGTCAATTACATCGCTGTTAATAATTAGGATGAGAGGATCAATTATAGGATGAGAGGATCAATTATGTGAAGTGGGTACATGGAAAGAAAATTCTTGGCTGGTGGCTTAATGCAGTGGAACGATAAGATTTGGAAGCTCGACCGCGTTCGAAAGTGGTGGCTATTGTCAATGCCAAGTTAGCAGAATCGAAGAACAGAAGTTATTAGGTCTACCACTAGACTAATGTGTTGTTATCCATTTTAGGAAGGGATTGTAATGACAGCCAACAAAGTTAATAAAGATAAGACATTTGTAGGGTATAAACAACGTTCCATTTTCCATGTGAGGGCACGGAGGACAGCCGTGACCATTAACGGTTGTTACTCAAATCTTCCCACTTGGCGGTACTGCACTAAAATACTAAAATCCCTCAATGACATCTCGTCAAAATTTGAACCCTCCACTCATCATCGGCATCAGTGAGGCTGCAAGTTCGAGTCGTAATCAAGACCGAAACCTTAGTGATATAGGCACACAGCGAGGGGCGTTATCGAAGATGCGGCAGGTGTGTGCCTTAATACGAGAGACATCGGCTACGTGAGTGTGATCTCAGGTTGATGGCCACGTTGAGCATGCTGCAAGAAGAAACTGAAGGCGATGCTGACGTGGTGGTTCAACGACGGAGAGACAGCTACTGCCTTTGTCTCACCACACTTGCCCAAAAGTAGTGCAAAATACAAGAGCCAACTGAGTAAGTAAAAATATTTCAAAGGTGGACACCGAAGAACAGTCTAATCATTGACAGTAGTCAACAGTCTCGGCAACATGAAGAAGGCAACATCTGAATCAAAAACACACTACACAGATACTCGGTTATGCTTACGGAGAGGACAGCTGACGATAAGACATTTGTAGGGTATAAACAACGTTTCATTTTCCATGTGAGGGCACGGAGGACAGCCGTGACCATTAACGGTTGTTACTTAAATCTTCGCCACTTGGCGGTACTGCACTAAAATACTGAAATCCCTCAATGACATCTCGTCAAAATTTGCTCATTCAGCGAATTAGTACTCAATCAAATCACGAAATTAATTAGCACTTGGTTTTATTTGCTAGGTAGAGTCGAAGCAGATCTTACCTATGATGCTGACCGAACCCAACCGTCGACCTGTCAATTACATCGCTGTTAATAATTAGGATGAGAGGATCAATTATGTGAAGTGGGTACATGGAAAGAAAATTCTTGGCTGGTGGCTTAATGCAGTGGAACGATAAGATTTGGAAGCTCGACCGCGTTCGAAAGTGGTGGCTATTGTCAATGCCAAGTTAGCAGAATCGAAGAACAGAAGTTATTAGGTCTACCACTAGACTAATGTGTTGTTATCCATTTTAGGAAGGGATTGTAATGACAGCCAACAAAGTTAATAACTCATAATCGGCCAAAAATTCTATTTTACTTGATACGCTATGTCTGGACCTAAAATACATGCTAGAAGCAATTTGCTCAGTTGCAGTAATCTTGTGATCTAGCCAATACGGTGAGCGCTTGATGCATTGGGTTATTTTTCCATTTAAAGTCAGACCTTATAAATCCTGTGCCATCTTGCCCAGTTAAAATCACCTCTTACTTCATGAGCTCCCACATAGTATAAAAGCAATTATGATGAAAGGGACTTCGGTATCGGATCATCCGGTTGAACGTTTCAAAGACCGGCCCAATGTCACTATGTAACTGGGCATTTTTCGTGGATGCTCAAATGACCACTAGCCAGTGCTGCTTGCGATAAAATGTAGAAAGACTGTATTAGATGGATTTTTCTTTTATTTTGGCAATTAGACACGGTGTGAACAGGTGGAAAAAGATTACTTGAAAATATGACACGAACTCTTTGACATGATCGACGCATGCATGTGGTGTAAGAAAAAATCCGGCACCTTATCTCAAGAGATTGAGTTGATTGTGTCGATATTATTGTGTCCAAGCCCCTTATGGTGATGGATTTATGAGGTGAAAATTAATTAAGAATGCGGTTTTAGACCCCGAAGATAGTTTGGAGCATAGAACAGTTTCGACTATGATAATTCTTTGTCATCAACAAAAGGACAAACAAGCTGTTCCTAATAGTTCACCAATTGTCCTCCAAACGCCGCTATTCTGCTCTTTATAGTGTTACTATCTAAGGTACAACTGCCATTTGCTTCTTTTGTTTACTTTAGTTTCATCACCTTAACCATTTTAACAAAGACAATTGCTAGCCATTGCACAGGCTACAATTTTTCATGCTCCTTTCTTAGTGCTTTTAAATGTAATTTAGTGCAGAACTACTATAACCGGCGGACCCAAATAGCGTTTCTCTTTTGTCAGATTGCGTGAGGTAAGGCTCAGGAGGGATGAGGGTCGCCACGTTCCAAATGTGAATGTCTCAGCAAGCTTGATGAATTGATAAGCAGAAAATTAATTCATAAATATGCTGCAAAGACACTTGGACAATATATTCTGAATGGAAATCAGGGGCAAGTCAGAAACCACTGACGTGGCCATTGCCTTAAAAAAAGATGGGCTCTATTTCTATGAAGCAGTCAATCCAGTCAATGTCAGTGACGCAGATCAGCTCTTTTTCCGCAACGAAGTAGAATTCCAAGCGCCCAAACTGAGTTAAGAATTAGTTTTTGAGTCTCTTTCACGCTCCATTTAATATACCGGTGCATGGCCCCTTCACCAGCTTCTAAGAGACGCGCTGGATGGTAATGAGGGAGGCGCAAATTTTTGCCGTTTTGCAAAATGATCCTGAAAGGAAAAATGCAAATCACAAAATTTGCATCTTTAATTCTGCATACGTGTGTCTCTGTGTGTCTGCATTTATCTTTGAATGTGCATGTGCCTAGGTCAGCAAGTAACCCCATTTAGGAGCATCGATCAAGTCTGCGCTAACGCTTTAATGTCTTAAATGGTATTACTGACTGCTTGAGCCTCACATTCACACCAAGGCAATTAATAGCCCCAGCATTGGGGACAATGCCCGAATGCAGGAGAGGGTTGTGCAACACTCTAGCTGCTAAAAACGTACCGTTTGAGTAGGGAGCAGGAGGGCAATTTGTGTCTTGTAACAGACGAAATACATGGCCATCAGAAGCAGAGTGACTCAACCCTACGCCACCCCTAACTATGTACTGATTTACACCGGAAATAATTAGCAAATAATGCCCGATTCGCCACATCACATCAATTCTTAGGCACTTTCCTCCCGCCTTTTGAAAAGTTTGCCATAATAACGTCAATAGTTAGCCAACTTTGAGGAGGAATGAAGGCGAAACTTTGTCGATAAATTTGATCAAATTACTTCGCAGCAGCCAACTTCGTCTGACACCAAGAATGCATGCCTTGAATAAATTAGAGTGTTTTTGATCCTTGGCACCAGATTTTAAACTGGAAGCTTCCGTTAAAGCAGGCAGCATCTTCTTTTTTGGCAACACTTATCAGGAAGCATAGGGCAGTAAGTGATTATTAGTTCCGTCCATTATTTTGCTATTTGCAGAGTCTGATGCATTTTCTCTTCAGAAAAGTTGACGCAGATCCTTAAGGAGAACCAACGCAGACAAACAAGCAATTGCAATCTTAAATTCGATGCCCAGCCGCTATTCATGCATTATTATTGCATTCCACCCTTTAACCACTCAACATGCTGATGAAATATGGCTTAGCGCGGTGCTACGTGATTATGCGCTTACCTTGTCACATTAACTAAGATATGTTCAATTACTGTTTCACAATCAACTTTGTCCCTCATCAGAGCTTGCATGACTTCGTTTTCAAAAGCTCTTTTCTAACTAAGCCACAGTGAAATTATAAGACGCACTAGAAGCTTGCAAATTTAGTAGGGGCAATAGCGCTTAGCAAAGATATACTCAAGTACTCCACGCCACATATCTACAGGGTAGAAAAGACTTTACTGAGACGATAAACAGACCTCACTGGGTGTGTTTGGTGGAAACAGGTTTGTCTACGGAGGTGATTTGAGCGTATGTGATCCTGCGATGCGTCGAGCGTCGAGCATTCTGCAAAGCATTCTGCACAGTAAAGGCGTACTTCCGATTTCTCCATGCTGCGCGCTGAGATATGGTGCAATACAAACGTCAAAATTAGGTGTAAGAAGCCAAAGCTATGATTGAAAAGCAGAGCATATTAAATTCAGTAGAAATTAGACAGGTGCCAACTCACAAACATGTCTAGTAATGAAGTGATCCAAAAGTAAATCAAAGGGTTGAAACGCTGCGTTGCACACAAGGCACACATTGTGATTCGAGGCTGTTTTTGGGGTTTGATAAAAACGTTTGCGTTAAGTTTATCAAGCACAAGTGTGTGAGGCAAGAATAGTGCAGAGATTTTGTAGCTCTTCCAACCATTTTGATGCGGTAATGCCAACCCGATAGTTTGGCGGTGTGTTAAGCAAACCGGACAACCCACACGCCTGAATTCTGAAACGTCGAAGCATGTTTGGAATTAGATTTTGATAACCCGTATGTGGCTTACAATAACACGTATAATCCTACATCGACCTATTTTTAGGCAACAAATTGGTATTCATGCAAAGCACGCCTTAATTTTAAGTAGGCTCACCTAAATCCCTTATGTGTAGGCATGCAGATTAGCAAGTATAGACTAATGCACCTTTGCACATGTGCATCAGCACACACAGCCATGAATATAAGTGGAAAACGTCATTAAAAAGTAAGCGATACATGCCTTGATGCTCGCGAAACAGGTGCGCTAGGTAAAGGGTGGCGGTCTTTAATCGCGTGGAGCAGGAGCTACATTTAAAGGGCTCCATCTTGGCAAAGAAACGGGCCTAGACCAAATTTAAACTGAGCGGAAATGCGCCGATCGGACCCGATTTTGACTTAGAAATGCGCCGATCGGACCCGATTTTGACTTCAAATGCGATTTAAACTAAAACGGTGTTAGCTAGTTAAAAAACCGCACGCAGCGCAGAGGTTTGGGCAAAGTTTACCGCATTAACTGGCTGTTTTGCTGATTCTAGCTCTGGAGACATTTGTCAGATTAATTTGTACCCATTCCATTCGGGAAATTTTTTGGCAGAAAGAAATTCCATTCGGGAAATTTTTTGGCAGAAAGAAATCCTTGGTCCACATTCTAGAGATCTCTTTTTTAGCACATGTGCAAGGGCTTCTTACTACCTCATTGTCACTTTGAGATGGAGAGTGTGCCACTAATTTAGCAACAACTGAAATGTAAAGAGGGTAACAGATGGCCTTAATCAGTCAACCGCAATCTACGGTTAGGTGAAGACATGCACTACACGAGCTGATTGCTATGAATTGGTTAATTTTGTTGGATGAAAGTTGACTGAGAGGTGTGCCCTGCTAGTGATTACAGGTGCATTCAAATTGAAATGCGTTGCAGTAAAGTTGCATNACTGAGAGGTGTGCCCTGCTAGGGATTACAGGTGCATTCAAATTGAAATGCGTTGCAGTAAAGTTGAATCAATCGTGTACGTGAAGAGCTTTTCTAACCGTGGAGGCAGATTTCGTGCCTTACTGCTCGTGATGTGTTTTAGGTAAGCGGATCCTTTCTGAAAATCGAATGCTCTCGTTTTGAACGAGTCCTAATCTAAGAACGTTGAATAATCCCTAAAGCCTTTAATGGGCACCAAGCTCACCAACATATTTGGCCAAATTTTGGGAGCGTGAAGCACTTAGATTTAGTACCCTCTACACGACACATTCAGAGCACACCTGCTCTAGTGATTTCGTTTGCACTCTCCGCTATCAAAAGTATCCCTTCCTTTGTTGTTAGCGTTTCTTTAGCAGGAGAAAAATGCAGCAGAAGGATCGCGCAAAAGAAACCATATTTGTTTCACCTGGCTGTAGAATATGGAGAATTGCGTATTAGAGTGAAATGTCGTCTATCGGCTAGTGGAAGCATATTTGGTTTGCGAATTCGAATGTACACGTTGGCTTTGTGCGCGCATCAGCAAGCACCAAAACTTGCAAATCCGCATGACATCTAATCCATGTTTCTTAAAATGCGGCTTCACGCCCCACGACAATCCTAAAGTTGTCTTGTTCGCCTATGAGTTTGCCTGTCGTGACAAGTTTTACTTTAATGACTAACCAAATTTCCACTAGTCTAGTAACTAANTGACTAACCAAATTTCCACTAGTCTAGTAACTAACGAGTCATTTTGCACCAATATTCACTGCTCTGTTGAAACTTCATATCACTAAAAAGCACAGCTACATTACTGTGGGCAACCAAATTTAAGCAATATTAATAAGGTAAAAATCCCTTACAAAGCTTAGTGCACTTTGTACTCAAGTATGATCCCTCATGAGCGTTCAAGAAGTCTTAACTCCTTAATGTTAAACAGTTTACTGGCGAATTCGTGGTCTAGTCTGCATTATCGGGATACAAAGAAAAATCAGCAAGACATTTTCACACAATGCCTATTCTATTTCTCCATGCGAATTATGCCACCTTTGAAACCAAAATATTTCGCGGTTGATGATATTCTCGCATGTGTGCGTTGCCAATTTTGTTATTTTTCTAGTAATGGCTTGAATGCTTTCCCAGTTGTTAGGAAGTCAAAGTGTGGGTGTTAAAGACTGCTTTTTGGGGTGTAAAATGTTTCAACATTTACCAGCTATTCAATTGGCTTTGTAGTGACCGACGAATCGAGTGGTTGGGTCAGAGCAGAATTGGACAGATGAACGATCAAAGCAGAATTGGACAGATGAACGATCATAAATCGAACTAAAAACATTTCCATCAGTTAATAAAAGAGCAAGTGAGTGGTTAATGAGTGTGCGAACGGAACTGGGATTGATGGAACAATGTGGAAAGCTTTGTTTAGTGTTTCACTTGGAATTTTTGCCAAAATGGACCAACAAGGCAATGAAGTAAACGGGTAGTTATTTGCCTCTACATATAAGAACAAGATAATTTTCGTGACCACGAGTTTTAACATGAAAGATTTGCCACCCAACGCTAACGTTAAGATGAAACTTAAGTTATACCAATCGGTTTATGCGTACCTGTACACCACAAATCATCCTTTTTGCGACAGATAAAACGCGCATTATTTTTCGCCAGAGGTAAACGCAAACTATGACATGCGGTAAACGCAAACTATGACATGCGGTCCCCTAGTGACAATGCGTTGGACATTTTAGGCCATAAGCTTAGTTGGCACGGTATCACTTTGTTCAACCAATGTAGAGGGTCACAATACTGTAGAAAAAGTGGACTCAGTCTTGGCCTTATTGCATTTCTCATTTGGGGACCATACCAAAAGCTTCAGTGAGAGTCGTGCCTGTTGCAGCTCAGATGCCAGAGCCTCAAAGAAGAGGAACCGAAGAATTTAATGGGCTGAATCCACCTCTCAAAATTACTAAAGTTCTTGCGTTAGCGTTGTGCCGATTCATTGCGGCACATTGAATGTAATAAAGCTGATGAGTTAAATATGGCTCAGCCCATCATACGGTAAACCGGGATCCCCATTGCTCCACTTTACATGAGGCAACATCTTAAACAGATAGAATCAAATAATTTGTGGCATTGTCTTTTCACACAACGCAACTGCACAATACGACGACGCTCCATTAAGGCAGATTTATTACCTGTCGGAAATGAATAGCTTAAAAGTAGATGCCTACAGGCTTAAAGGTTGCCATGGACTGATGCGAGGGCTATTAAAGGTTGCCATGGACTGATGCGAGGGCTTTGCCATGATTAATAACATTGCTTTTGCTGTTTCGCAACAATACTGCACAAATAATCAACCTAATGCCTACAGGCTTAAAGGTTGCCATGGACTGATGCGAGGGCTATGCTATAATTATTAATATTGCTGATGCTGTTTCGCAACAATGATGCACAAACAATCAATCTACTTTAATGTACTCATCAGCACTCCTTCATCCATCCACCTTGGTGTCATAATTTCCACCCGCATGCTGATGCACACAGATGCACACAGGAAGACGTACGTGTACGGGGAGGCCTATACTCTTTGAGGAGATAATGATACGTACTCATATTTTATGCTGCGTAGATCCCTGCGATTTGTCAGAAGGGAAGACTTGAAGCTGTTGTCCCGCATATGGTGCACGGCATAAGATGAACCTGGGTAGAGCAGCTACCTGCTTACTGGCATGCACCTTCGAAGGGCTTCTCGATAATTGGTGGCAAGATAGACTGGAATTTTCGTCGCATCGTCGAGTCCTATAATCGCTGTAACAAATGGGCATGCATGCGCTGATTTAGGCATTGTGGCCTTATTTACTGCCATGGCCTTAATGACTGCATGAAATTTCGCACAAGGCTGTATGCATTGCCCACTCACAATATCGCAGCTCATCACAGAAATGGAGGCTCTCACAAATTCAAGGGGTGAAGGCTATTTGTTAACAGCAGGTGCACTCATTTGCGTCCTTAACACAATCGCTCATGCATCCAATAGTAAGTGAATTCATAGTGTTCGCATGAATGCGCAACTTGGTTAATAGTTTAAAGACCGACAGCACATGAAACAGCATAAATTAACAGCGCAGATCAAAGTACACGTGCGCGGTGTGAAAAGGCAAGTTACTTTTGAATACATTGATGTTCTTTCAACTCTGCCTCACTCTGTTGGCAACTTGCATCACTCGTGGGGAATTTGCATCGACAGTCGGTAAGATACCTTCTTATAATTACATCGGTCACCAGACATGGAAAATACTCATTAAATAAGAGTAATTCCCAAATCAGTAAACCTGACAAGATTAGCAAAAGTTCTTTAGGATAAAGGACTGCAAGAATGTGCAAGAGATGAACCAGCTACTTTTACTCGCTTGTATATCAATGCATCACATCACACCACAGGAAACTAAGCTTTTTATGGCCACTCCCTTATTTTTCCTTGTTATTATGTCTGGTATTCACCCCTCTTCGTGCTTCACCTCTTTACCTTTAAAGTGCCCTTCAATAAGCATTAATTTTTGGCGAATAGGACTTTGCATAGTTTCGTACCCATTTACATGGCACACGTGCCGAATAAACCAGCTCTGCCAAGGCCTCGCACACTTTCGTTTAACTTGATCGACTGCAATCGAAGCAAAGCTGCTGTCAATGTGTTGAGCGAAGTTAAGGCGATGAAATTGACTGAACCGAGAAAATTGCAGAGCAATAATGTGTAGAGGTGTGTCATGAGAGATATTGCACCCCAGGCTGCTTGACAGAACCGTACTGAATTTATCAAACATTATTTATCTCCCGCCTGCCAAACCATGGCCTTAGGCGATTTCCTCTTACCTTGCCACAGCAGCCTGTGCTGATGAAGCAGCATAAATGATTAACCGCCTCAAGTTTATGTGGCTGCATTCATTCAAGCACCTCCTCTAGGCAAATCTTCTTTTGTGCTTTTTATGCTTTGTACGTTTTGTTGCACTATCTCATGGATGAGTTGATAAAGTATAAGAACTCTAGATAACGAAAGTTGTGCATTCACGTTGCATGGGTTCGTGTAGCCAAAGGATTTCAGCATGATGCTCAACTCGTCAACAACTAAGCAAAAGTCTGTGAGGCTTTTTCCTGCACATTAACGCACAGTCACCTAATATGCCCTTAGTAGCCAGCATTCTTTCAACCGCTCTAGTGCTTGACCAATTAACACCCAATCCTGTTCAAGTGGAGACAAGTGGGGTACACTGGGACAGAAGTTTTAGGGTCCTCCTAACACTAATGACAAGCTGATACCTTTCCATTTGTGCAGAACATAGCGTTCCTGAGAACGTGCAACCTGAAGCGCTAGACCCTTACACAGTGCAAATGAAGTGGGATCCACCAGCTCAACCCATCGGCGACATTATTGGCTACATCATCGGTTGGTATCTTGACAACAGGTGGCAGGGCGAAATTCACGTCTCCTCAGCCCAAGGCTACAACTTTACAAATTTGCTGCCAGAACAAACCCTTTATGCCCATGTTAGAGTACTCACTCAAAAGGNCCATTAAAAACACAATACTTGACAATCCAGTCCATTCCTATCGATACTTGGACAATCTTACTTTTGTAAGTAGCAAGTTGGTTGCTTTATTGATGTACTGCTGCTTGTCGTTAAGTGCGAAGACAGTCTTTGGATTCAGAGGACCGATTCTGTTCAATGTCTTGAAAGTTCTCACCATGTGGGTGCTCATAAGTGTATCAGGAATTGCTTCTAATGCATTATTTGCTCCTGTTTAGCAGGTTATTTCTTTAGCTGCAATTTAAGTACAATAGCAGTCGCATTAGGCGCGTAGATGAGTCGACTCAGCAGTCGAATGACATTAGAAACGCATTCAGAATGAGACCCACACCTGACGCGCAATTCAAATGGGCTGCTCCTCCTGAGCCTGGATCCACTAGTCGATCATTTCGGTGGAAGTTAAATGGAACTGAGAACACGTTTCGCCATAAAATAACCGCTTTTGTTGTACATGCCTCATTAAATTTGCAAAACGTGGAGAATGTTTTCGTTTCCCCATTTGACCCTGGCCAGAAGCACTTCCTTTAATAGCTTGCAGGTCTTTTTTCTCTGGCCCTTCTGCCATGCTAATTGCCGAGTTTTACCTCTCAATGCAAATCTCATCATACCATACGACCTTAGCCAAGGAACTAAAGGCACAAAGGAAAGGTGAAAGCACCGAATATGGTGTTTGGTGAGCATGCTAACAAAGAAATATTGCTAGGAAGCCAGCGATTCCACTTTGAGTAAATGATTTATAAACGTGGAGCACAAGCATCAAACATTAAAAATTTGCTTGAAATTGGATTGAAGCCTGAAGATACTAAGGAAGTCAAGCCAAATTGAGGATCATTGTGAAAACATGGAGCGCCAGATGCAAATGCGAATATTCAAATCGACGACTTTTAGACTTAACGCAAAGTAGAACCAGTTTAGACTGGAGAAATTGGGTTATTGCATTTTAGGTGCGCAAGTCGACTAATGCTTGACAGAATTGCCAAAACATACAACAGATTAAGAGCAGTGTTAGGAAAAAGTGATACCTGGCCATGGTTGGAAGTAACAAACCATTCATAGGAGGCATATAGCTATTCGGCTACAAGCTGGCATCCATTCGTTACCACGCCTTGCGGCTGCGTATTATCCAGTGGGTAAAATTCGCACCTATGGAATCACTTGGATCATATGCATGCTTTATGCGCAGGTTTCGTTTCCGGTAGACTACGTCCTGATGGAATTAAAGGTGTCTCGTGGTAACTCTATGCTTTGTTCATGCGTTCAGCTGGACGACCAATTTAGTCCCTGAGGTCATAGCCTTTGGACCACGCAAACAGCAGGATACTTGTCCACACCACTTTAGTCCACTACAGAAACGCATGCGAACCCGGTTAACCAGACATGTGAGCACCCTTTCGGAATGAGCTAGAATTTGCTTGTTTAACAGGTGCGCTAATGACCCTCACCGAATGGAACAAGCGCAAGTTATTGCAGCAAGATGCTGGCAATTCCAACGAATTTTAGTCGGTGGTGAATGAAGAGCTTCAGTCAGCAGCTAACCCCGGAACAAATTTTAACGCAAAGAGTAATTAAGGGTTACATGAAGTGGAGGCAGAACGGGGATCATTATGCAAGCATGGGGTCCATTAGGTGAAGGTGTGTTTAAGGCAACACGAACTCGTGACCATTGGCCAGCATGCAAGTGCATGCCTGATCGCCTCTGAAAAGTACTTGCCTGAGGACGCATTCAACATCGGTGAACTTTTTAGGCATAGAATTGAATCAATGACTTAAGCTTCCGAAATCTTTGCATGCCTAAGTGCTAAATGACTGGCTTCATTTTGGAAAACTATGTAAGACGTCCCTTTTCCCTACGTGAAGCATGGTGGGTTTGCAGTGGGACTTTGAATCTTCCATTTGGATTGCTGAATGCAAACACAACGAGAGTGACCAATGCTTTTCACTTGGGTTTTTAAGAAGGAAATCAATTTCTTAGCTATAGACATTGGCAGGAATACCGATTTGTGTTTAGTTTTAGGCGTTACAAGTCGTTGTTTTTGGGCGTACCAGCATCAGAGTGCTATACATATAGATTTCAGGTAGTGAGAAACATGTCTCGGCTGCTGTCGTTTAATAATCTTCAGAAAGCAATCGGTTCTGTCTGGTGATGCTGATGCGGACAAATAATTTGGAAAGGATCAAGTCATCGACACAGAATTGTCTTCAGCATCACAATTCAGCGACTGACTTGGCTAAAACGTACGGTGGCTCACGTGCCACAAACAAGAGAATCGTTAATTAAGCAGGCTCAGCAGTCCTTGAAGCACACTCAGGTCTCTGTACTTATCTAGGTGATTGTATTGGATCAGTGACCCCGCTAAGGTGGACTCAACCAAAACGGGTCTCATCAACCAGGCTACACATAAATGGACTTTGTCACGGCACCTTGTTCTGTAATAGTGCTTCTAGTAATAACACGCGCTTATTTCCCCTCCACGATGAAGAATGAGGCAGAGTCTTTTCCCACGTGCTAACTTATCTAGTCCACGCAAGTCGGTGGAGCCAATTCTATCCGTTTACAAATGGCAGAAGTAGTCATATATCACAGTTACTACCATCTCGCATACAACTTAATTTTACGTTTGGGGGCGATGAACTCCCTTGCTTTCTTTTCCTTCCATGAGCATGTAGCAGTTTCGATCAATGGAAGAGGCATAATTGGGTGCTCACAACACTTCTGCAGGTGTTTCTTTGTCTATCGCGTATAATTCGCAGTGATTGTTTATAGCACCGCCTTGATCTCTTCCACTTTGTAGACATTTGGTGCAGAGCATATGTGTAGCATTTGATTAGCCTCTCTTACGTCAGGAGAGTTTGTAAGTGTAATGATCTTNGAAGAGGCATAATTGGGTGAGGCTAATAGCAACGCCATTGGAGAGGACAAAATGGCACTCGCCTAGTTTATTTGTGACTCAAATACCATCAATCATGCCGTGCTTTAAAGAAATCCAGCTTGGTGGGGTGACAGTGTGGGTAAATTTGTGTGTTCTCACACAGTAACCTGGTAGATGTGTAGGAACATAAAAGTGGACAAATATGAATGCTAAATAGCGAACCACATGTTCCGAAGTAAACACCTGTAGTACCTAGGGCACCACGAACTGACATATTTCCTAAGTATTTAAAAGCCTTCTCTAGCCACCTCTTTTGACTAAAACACGGAGCATGAAAAGCGAAACATGCCGACAAATCCAGAAGGACTGATTTAAGTTCTACACTGCTCATCAGCATATTCCAGACGCAATCGCTACCACCTTCAAAACTGTTCCCATTGACCAAGGTAAAAGCCAAAGCACAGGATGGGTTGCTAAGGGATCTTGCTACTCCCACACACCCTCTTCTTTCTAACGCCAATGGGCATCCCTACTTGTCTCCCTCTCCTCCCAGCTATCCGCCCACGCCAGCCTGCTTCACCATCTCAGTGCTGCTTCGTGTCCTGCCCCCGCTTGACACTTGCCTCGCTCGCTTCACCACCTTGTTGTTATTCTTCGTATCATCACATTCCAAGTAACATCTAGTAGTTTGTTCCTTAGTGTTTCTTCTAATTGTGTTTATGCCGAACGCTGAATAAATAAGAGGATATAGATATTCTTCTGGAGCAAAACACACGATGCGTTTTGATGTGTGTGGTAGAAACGGTGAACAACTTCATGGCCTACTTAAATTATTTTTAGCTGCAGTTGCATGTGTACTGTCCCTTGCCCTTGTTATTTTCAACCGTAACTTTCGAGCACAAGTAGGTTAACGCGACTTGTTGCGGTATTAGTTTTGAGCTTCACAGAAAGTCACTTCTGATGCATAAATCAGCGGGTCATTGTCAAAAACGTGCGTCTACCGTAGACATAACCATGATTCAAATTCATTATTCGAGGCGGGATTTCACATGTTTAAGAGTTCTGCAACGGTGCGCGAACTCGCTTTTGCTTCACCAGCACCTAAATATTTGCTCGATTCACAGCTAAACGCAAACGCAAATAGCGCAAGGAAGGGAGTGGACAAAACATAAACCTGGGAGGCGAAACCACATTTCTTGATGGTGCTGATCCCTAATGCCTTGTCCAACTAACGCCGCCATTTTCGACTCATCCTACCGTCAAACATGCCTCCTACACCAGTGCACCTCATGTTGGTCTCTTTGCAATGCAAACTGACGAGTTTCTTCAGGGTGTGGAAGACAGAGTGTATTTAACCAGTGCACAATGTACACGTAATCAAGGGAAATGGTGACTGACGGTGAAACCAGGCAATCTAGGTCAGCCCAATCGAACCGCATTTGAGTCGACTTCGTTTACTAATCTCGTCAGCATGGGATTCATCTTCTTCCATGAAGTCGTGATGTGGCATGCTAACGCAGAAAGAAAAACAATTTCGTTAGTAATGGTAATGGATGCAATCGACAAGTGGAAAGTGCAAGGTCCAAAAGGCGGTGTACTTAATCAGACGGTTTGATAAAAATTCTCCTATTGCATCGTTTTGAAATGATTGACTACTGATTTACACCACCCACGCACACTAGCAACAGACCTCGTTTGTACGTCACCTCAAAGTGAAAAGTTCACAAATGCGTGTGCTACTGGTCGGTGAGATGATTGAGAAGCTTTCGAAGCGTTCAGTTCACCCGGTTCAGAACATGCCTCTGGAAAATCAGTTAGTTGAATAGACATAACTGCCTTCAAAGCAGGTGTTGACTTGTTTCTGTCCATTACTTATCCATTCACATCTGTTGTTAGCTTGCTTCCTCTTTATGATCGCTAGGAGGCAATTTTCACGAAAATGTTCAATTTCCAAAGGAGAAACACACTATTTTGCTGAATTAGGCGACAGAACAAACAAAATCATTGTAACGGCGAGTTTAGTATCTTTCTTAATTTGCACTACGTTGCTTATTTTAGCATAGTTCATGCTGAACTTGTTTGCACCAGAAAACAAACCAGTTAAGGGTCAATTCTATGCGGAATCATGTTCCATACCTCAGCACTAACGCGGTGGTGTTTCATTATCACGCGCAAAGTTGCTGCTTTGAATGGGGAAAGCAATCGGCCTCGGTGTTGAGGGAGCCGTTGGCGCGGTTACGTATTTGGATGTGCGCGTGGTCTTATTCACGTCATAGTTATCGTTGCCGAATTTTAAACATGCGCATGGTGCTGGGAAGCATTCTTTCTCAGTAATTAACTGGCATCGAAAATTCCTTTGGCTAACAGTTATCTCCTAAATTTGGAAGTGATAGGTGGACCGCAACCACCACCCTGCACTCTTGCCATTGCGCTATTTACATGGCAGGGGTACGCGCAAGAGCTCCATTAACGAAGATGGAACCCGGTTTTCCTCGTTAAATGAATGCGAAGATTCAGTTGATAGCACTTAATTTTTCTTATTAGATAGCCATCCTTAAATTGTTAGCATGCGCATTGTTAGTGTGCAAGTTAGCATGAGATTCCATAATTTAACGCTGATGTTTACTATCCTGAACTTAAATAGCTATCACTCTAGCTGTGGATCGATTGACTGGCCCAAGCAC
>LWMK02000491.1:23068-35590 GCA_001693075.2 Taenia saginata
GCGGTTACGTATTTGGATGTGCGCGTGGTCTTATTCACGTCATAGTTATCGTTGCCGAATTTTAAACATGCGCATGGTGCTGGGAAGCATTCTTTCTCAGTAATTAACTGGCATCGAAAATTCCTTTGGCTAACAGTTATCTCCTAAATTTGGAAGTGATAGGTGGACTGCAATCACTCTTGCCATTGCACTATTTATATGGTACGGGTACGCGCAAGAGCTCCATTCACGAAGATGGAACCCGATTTTCCTCAATAAATGAATGCGAAGATTTAGTTGGCAGCACTTAATTTTCCTTATTAGATAGCCATCCTTAAATTGTTAGCATGCGCATTGTTAGTGTGCAAGTTAGCATGAGATTCCATAATTTAACGCTGATGTTTACTATCCTGAACTTAAATAGCTATCACTCTAGCTGTGGATCGAGTGACTGGCCCAAGCACTACTCAGCGTATCGTTTACTGTTAAGTCTTCCTTCTTTTTCAAGGCCAATCTAAGTTCCACACTACGCCTTGTCCACTGGGTACTGCAGTCTTTTCGTTTATGCCCACTGCACACACACGACCATCGCGTCCCGTCAGTGTAGCGTTTTGATTATTTCAAGGTCGCCGTCTTTCTTGTAGGGTACGCTAAGACCATCCTGTGGACAGCCTACAATTGTGCTTTAGCAGCTTAAATAACTTCCCCTGTATTTGGCTTACCAAGGAGCGTAATTGATGCTTTGGTCTGCCAGCCCAGAGTTATGCCTGCCTTGATCTACAACTTCCAAATTTGAACTGTCATTCCAGGTGGATGGGTCTTTTATTTGACAGAGTTTCTGCCAGCGATGATTGGAAAGGACCATTACTACCGACCCTGAGCCAGGTGTTGTCAGGAGACGATTTGCTTACGTCGATATCGAGTGGATTAGACTTCAAAGACACTTTTCTACATTTACAACAGGAGCCGCTTTACTTGTCTGACTCGTTCATTGCCGATATACTTCTTCCAATGAATACGATTTTTCTGTTGCTCTTTTGACTTCTTTTTAATTTAACACTGTTAAAATTTGCTTGCAACAAACCACATGCAATGCTGTCGAAGGACTCCAGCACGTCAAAATGTCCAACTAGGCGTGACGCGATAGGTGGTCACAGGTGAGTGTAGACACCGCTCTCTCAACGCTTCGCACATCATCAATGATTACTCAGAAGGCGCAGACGATACGCTGCTACAGTTTGGTATCACAGTTCACATTTGAATTATCCCACCTAGCTAGCTTTTAAATACCTAGTGACTCATTGAAATTTTCATTGCACAATCTTCTCTTCGGGTGATCAGTAGGATCCCAAACACGCAATCACCTGCCCAAATCGAAGCAGTTGGAAATGGGATTCTAATCATGCACTATTAAAGGCTTAAACTGCCACAAAGGCATCGTTTGCAGTAGACAAAGATAAAAGCCTTGATGTGGGTCATATTCGCCTTTCGTCTAGCCCCACCATCTGCAGACGGCATTGCAAAGAGCACATGAAAGTCACACTCAACACTTTTGCCTTCTCAGGCAACATCGCTTCCTCCCTTGCACCCTTAATGCCACACCTCCTGGCAAACACCTTCTCTCCGACACAATGAGGCCGGTCTTCAAGGTAGATGTGGATGCATTATCAGTGTGTGTGTCACTCAAGCACTCTCGTCCGCTTCGTGCATCTGCCTTGGCTCTTCTGTGGATGTATGCACACACAAAATGCCTCCAAATCAAACTGCTGAGTAAGACAAGCAAAACAAAAACACCAAATTTGGAACTTTGAACATTAATGGGAATAAAACTATGCAGAACACGCCACTATGCAGAATCAAAACTGCCTTGTCAAAGGATCCGATTTTCCCTTCAACTACCTTTTAGACAACAACTCGGAATGTGATAGGTTAAGACCATCAATTGTGGACAAATCTGACGCAATAGAAAAAAAACATGCCTTC
This sequence comes from Taenia saginata, assembly GCA_001693075.2. Taxonomy (NCBI): domain Eukaryota; kingdom Metazoa; phylum Platyhelminthes; class Cestoda; order Cyclophyllidea; family Taeniidae; genus Taenia; species Taenia saginata. The sequence continues at coordinate 25,031 of LWMK02000491.1, forward strand.
TTTGGTTCATATTGCGCAAGCGGGCTCATTTCGATCGCATTTGCCTATCCACGCAAACCTGTTGGCTTTGTGGCCCTACTTAGAGTAATAAGTAGCGGCAAGAGTTAGTGAATGGGCCATTGCATTTGCTTGTTATTTTATGATCTACATTAGTTTGCTGGCCTAGTTAAGTCAACCAACACACGTGCCGAACAAAAGGGCACAAGTTCATTATTGCTGACTGACGAACCTACCGCCAGACCAAGCGAACGAATGCATTTGTGCCATTAACTGGCTTCCATTTTCCATGAGATGTGTTCCTGCAGTATAGACGTGGACGCGATTTCAGTGTTGCTATACTTATCTCCGCATTAAGTCGCATGATGAGAAAAATAGAATTAGCATCAACTTTATGGAACAGACGATATCAAACATGCGCATCACCTACTACTAGCAAATATTCAGCGGCAGTGCTACACACGGTTAGCTTTTGCCTCTTAAGCCATCGTGACAGCTCGTTATACCGATGTTGAGGTGGTGAAGCGGCTTCGGTTGCGGATTTTATGTGTTCGCTAGAAAAAATAAGGAGATGATCGCAGGTATGGGTGAGTCAGAGTCACTTGAAGCAAAGTGGATTGTGTGAGAGGCATGCCCGTGGCTTAATTTAAAAAAGGCTATTTACCTGACCAAATGAATGATATCCTGTTCTTACACGAGGGGTAATAATAGGTAAATAATGCAGGTTAGGCCAAAAGGAAAACCCTACCCCATCAGATATCTTATTCCTCAAACCCATGGCGTAACTTACCACTTGCCCTGTCGTGAGGGAAGGCCTGGCGTGCAGGGAAAAGAGAAAGCGAGAAATGACAGGAGAGTGATAGTGCACATCAGCATGAGCAGTAATGCAGATGAACTCAGTGGAACAGAGCTGGCATTTTGAAGAAGCCCTGAGGTAGTCTCAAGGATAATCAGGACCTTATCGTAAGGCTCATCAAAGCAGTTGCCTAGGAAAAGCACGATGCGTTGTGAGAGAGGTCTGAGCACAGTTGCTCAAATCGGGCTCGTGCAGGAGTAGGGCTGACGGCCCTAAGCATGCATCTATTCCACAGCTTAACTACTACAGTCAGCCAATTTATGCTCAGGAAGGGCACGGATAAGCAGTGACAAGTTGCAATGACAAAAAGTCGTCTTTGAAGGAGCTAGTTTGCAGACGCAAGGCGCTATTCGAATCTGAAAAGATAGGGACACTGAATGGCTAACATGTATGGTTTTTCGTGTTTTGTAGTTGGAGAAGCAGGCAGAAGGTCACTTCCAAAAAGGTTCAAGCTGTGCGAGGAGTAAGCTGTGCTGATAAGAACTGCACCTGACACTTTGTTGACTATTTTACGAAACATTTCAACAGGTCAGAATGCATTGGATTAGTCCTCCGATTAAATCCCATTTTGTCCTCTTGACGACTCTTGCTAAGCTCTAAGAATCGCAACTAGCAAATGGCATGCATTGTTCTCCTCTCTCTCTTTTCCCCTTATCAGCCGCATCAAAAGAACAACGAGCTGCGGCACCACGCCTTCATTGCTGCAAAAACACTCCTCTCAGTATAGCCAAGATAATAAAGTTGAAGTAGAACAGCAGTAAGAAAGTGTATGGAAGCAATAAGTAGTAAGAGATTTGAAGGAGAAGTAAAAGTTTTTGGCACGGAAAATCTTCCCATATCCACTGTACATCTGCAAACATTAGCCACCCATGTCACTTCCGCCTAGACTTACTTAAAGGCGATTTTACGTGTGTCTTCATGTGCCCATGAGAGAAAAGACTCTTCTGTCGACATTTGGCATTGTGTGATGAAATGCGATCACTTTGCTGTCCTTTGTTGCCTTCCAGCTGCCTATTTTATCCATTTGTTAGCACCACAGGTAGCGATGGATGGCAACTAGCTGAACGAATGGCAGAGCCGATGTCTAGTCATTCAAGATCCTCGTATTCGAGAATCTAAGGTGCGAAGTTGCGTCGTAAAAGGGTTTGTTAAATTTATTCAAATAGGTCTTTAGGGTTTAAAAAGAACTTTGTTTACTTCTATGCCGCTATATCATTTGCCTGCACAATTCATTCTAAGTTTCTCATTTTGCACCAAAATCGCAGGCGTGCCTTTCCAAGTGCAGACGGTTCACTCGCCGTTATGCTACAGCCATGTGTGTAAGGCTAAAGTTTATTGCATCATACCATTCTGATGTAATGCACAATCAAAACAATGACAGTCACTTGAGGAACTGCGCCAAGTAATTCGGCGTTTCATCCTCGACGCTGATGTGCCACCCTATTTTATGTGAAATAGACTGCTGACACCCAATCCCACTTGTAGAACTGATGTAGGTCATAAAATGCCAAGCAAATGCGATGGCAAATTTTCTTCAAAACCTGTTTTGCGGTTAACTAACGTTTGCCGCTACTTACTACTTTTAAGTAGGGCCCCAAAGCCTACAGGCTTGGGTGGACAGGCAAATGCGTTTGAAATGTGTCTGCTGGTGCAATATGAATAAAACAAAAAACAGTTTTTCTCTAGCGCCAGTCTTGCTTGCGAAGGACGGTTGCCACCCATCACATTCCGGATTGTTATCAAGGAGGTAATTAAAGGGAAAATAGGACACTTCGATAAGGCTGTTTAGATTATGCATAGTAGTGTGTTCTGCATGTTTCAACCAATATTCAACACTTTAAATTCGGCGTTTTTGTTTTGCTTGTCCTGCTCAGCAATTTGATTCGGAGGCGCTTTACACGTGCATATATCCATAGAAGAGCCAAGTCCGATGCACGAAGCGGACAAGCGTGCTTGAGTGACACACGCACTGATCATGCATCCAGATTTTACCACATAGATTAGCCCTACTGTGTCGTTAAAAAGATGTTTGCAGGAAGGTGTGCTATTAGAAGCACAAGGGAGAAAGCATTGCTGCCAGCGAATGCAAAATTGTTGGGTGGGACTTTTGTATACACCCTGCATTGCCATCTGCAGATAATGAGGCTAGAGGAAAGGCGAATATGGCCCACATCAAAGCTGTCATCCTCACATACCGCAGACTATGCCTTTGTGGAAGTTCAGGCTTTTGGTTTTGCAGGATTAGAATTCGCCATAAACGGCTGTCTCGTATTTAGGAGTTTCAGTGCGCCTCCAAGTAGTTAAATGCGGCAGTTTAACTGTGAGCTGTGACACCAAACTGCAGCGGCAGATCGTCTGTGCCTTCTGAGTGGTCATCGATGATGCGTGTCAGTGGCGAGATGACGTGCAAGAGAACCGACTTCTAAAGCATCTAAAAAAGAAACTCTCAAGCAACGATTGTTTTAGTTTTTTTGGTTTCAAAACATCCTTATTGCCTTTAGAAACTTTGTAAGCACCCTATTATTGCAGGTCCGTCAAGAAAGTTGTGCTTCATTCCGCAGACCAGACGGATCAACAATCGCGAACGACATCCGCAAAAGCAGTAGCTTTTGAACGCCAAATGTTACCAGTAGATTGTAGAAAGATGACTATTCAACATTTCTGCTTGACTTTTTATTTCGTGTCACATATACGTGACGCGTGTTACTTATTGGGTGAGGACTTGTGTTGCTGATGCACCGATCATGATTAGCAAGGGTGAGCAAAGACGTGATCAGCTTGTAGAACTGCTAATAGTTGCTTGGATCCAACCTGTGGTGTGGAGGCCGTGGAGCGGTCGACCCGGGAGGCACATCTTCGCATTCAAATGCGAGACTACTTGTTTCTCTGCAGGCGACAGTTTCGCCCTAGTGAAGCAATCAGAGAACGGGACTAGTAAGCATTTGGCTCCTTTGGGCCTCAAAGGAACATGTCATGAACTTTATGGAGGCTCTGAATAGAGGGTGGATGAAACAAGTAGAAGGAGCTAGAAATTTTAAGATGTCCTCTAAGTGTCACTACTGCAGCCGCTCTNACTTTGTAAGCACCCTATTATTGCAGGTCCGTCAAGAAAGTTGTGCTTCATTCCGCAGACCAGACGGATCAACAATCGCGAACGACATCCGCAAAAGCAGTAGCTTTTGAACGCCAAATGTTACCAGTAGATTGTAGAAAGATGACTATTTCAACATTTCTGCTTGACTTTTTATTTCGTGTCACATATACGTGACACGTGTTACTTATTGGGTGAGGACTTGTGTTGCTGATGCACCGATCATGATTAGCAAGGGTGAGCAAAGACGTGATCAGCTTGCAGAACTGCTAATAGTTGCTTGGATCCAACCTGTGGTGTGGAGGCCGTGGAGCGGTCGACCCGGGAGGCACATCTTCGCATTCAAATGCGAGACTACTTGTTTCTCTGCAGGCGACAGTTTCGCCCTAGTGAAGCAATCAGAGAACGGGACTAGTAAGCATTTGGCTCCTTTGGGCCTCAAAGGAACATGTCATGAACTTTATGGAGGCTCTGAATAGAGGGTGGATGAAACAAGTAGAAGGAGCTAGAAATTTTAAGATGTCCTCTAAGTGTCACTACTGCAGCCGCTCTTGCAAATATCCGTCAATCTGCGCAGCCAACGTTACCAGTCTGTCTCCGCATTCGGTACAAAAGGCATGCATTGGTCAACATGGTTTGCATTTAAGTCTCCCACCTAGTTTAGTGCGATCAGTTTGCCACGCTCCAGCACTTCGTGCACGGCCAGGTGGCTATCAGTGTTGTTGGAAAAGTGGTGCGCTGTTAAAAGTGCGGCGGAGAAAGTAAGGGTGCCTGAGAAAGTAGGAGTGTTGAGTGGAACCTCACATGCCCTTTGCAATGCCGTCTGCAGATGGTGAGGTTGGGGAAAAGTAACTGCGATCTACATAAAGTCTACCATCTCCGCTTTACTTTGGTGATGCCCTCGTTGCAGTTGAAGCCGTGCGAGGTCCATGATTGGGAATCGGTAGCACGGACTGCTTTGAATTAGGCATGTTTTTACTTGGTCAGGATCCCACTGACCGCCTGACCAGATGGAAACCACAGCTGGCCAGACGAGACGGCCTGATGGTGAGTGTGAGTAACTGAGGGGTTCTGGAGGCTCCAAACTGCGGCAGGTGATTGTTCTTGCCTCCCTAGTGGTCATCGGCGATAAGCTCCCTTCGAGAAAGGGTGTGCAAGAGTATTAATCTCTAAAATATTTATAGTAGCTACCACCTAATACTATTTGTAGAGGTTGTAGCTCTTAAAGTAGTTTTATCAACTCCAAACATTTTTGGGTGACCTGGCTTTGCCAAGTAATCCACTCATTTGTGCTTCTCTTCGCGGTGAAGGATAACCAGCACTTGCATGCATATCAGCTTCAAAGCAGCTAATATCATCAATGAAATTAAAGTTGTGTCCTCTCCTTCTTGCAATAATTGTAGTCGATTTTGAAAAGTAGCGGTTGTTATTGCTTGAAATGGGCACTTACTCCATTGCGTCATGCATTTGTGACACGTGACACTTACTAGGCAAGGAAGATCGGTCGTCCTTGCTCGTGCCACAGACGCATTAAGAAAGAATAATGCAAGCGAACAAAGGCAGGATCAGTTTATCGGACTGAAGTCAGTTGCCTAAGTATAACCTGTGTATTGTCGGCCGTAGAACGGTTGCTGAGATGCACACCTTCGAATTCGAATGCGAGATCACTTGCTGCTCTGCTTGCAGTGTTGATGTGCAACTTAAAGACGCATCCAATGAGCACACAGCTTCTCTGTGCCTCAAAAGACCTAGTCGCATACTAAATAGAGAGTGGACGGAGGTCTAACTGCTGCCTATTTTCCACATCAACACATCTTTGATAGGTAAGATATGGTTGGGTGAAAATGCGCGCAACGGATCTTTAAGTGCTTTGTTGTGCATCTATGGAAAACAAAAGTGTAAAAGGGAGTGATCGAACGGCATGCAAATCAGGGGTCTCGATTAGGGCGAACTGATATACTCGCAGACCTCAGGTAAAGGAGTCAGTCTAGCCCCTAATTTCCGTCTAGATCTGTGGGACCTAAGCCACTTAGTAGTCACACAAAGGCCTAATTGAACGTAAGGGAAGGAAAGACAACCCAAACATGTCCTCTAAATGCCGCTAGTGCAGTCAACCTCCCAACTATCCATCGATGTGCCCATCCAGCGATCCTATTCGACAAAAGCATTGATACAGAGTGGTGGTTTCCCTCGCGGAAAAGGAAATGGCACTTCTTACTACTATTGTCAAGTTTTGCTTGATTTGTCTTAATTATAATGCATGCTATACGCGTACTCTCCCAACTTTGCATGCGATTTACTGACTGTCTCACTCGAGTTTGCACGTCACACATGTGTGACGTGCGGCATTCCTAACTTTGGGATGGCTAACCATGTTGCTGCGCTGCTTACGAGTTTTATTCCTGCCTGTCGAGGGATCGGTGGAAGCATTAAAGAGCCTTAAGTCTGGGGCGAGAAATGGTGAGATCCGAAGTAGGCCATGGTAGGGGAGAAGGGAGAGACGACTAAAAACTTGATGAGCCTGCTAGACGGAGAGACATGCTCATTTGGACAAACTGTCTCCAAAAACCTCAGCAAATCTAAGTTTCTTTCTGTCCACAGGGCACGTGAATGCACATGAGCTTCATCAATTCTCTTTTTCCATAATGCTAGTATCCCTTCACAACGCTGTCCATTTCCGTTTCGAAAAGTCTTCATGCATAACAGCGGCACTAAATTTGGGGCATCCTTGATGACGTGATCTGGATGTTGGACAATTTAATGCAAGATTTTATCGCTACTGAAATCGTCTGCCTCTTTGCGGTCCAAAGGATCAAGCCAAATAAGATGGTGCTAAAAGTTTGTCATAAATTCTGCGGAAAGTCAGTGGTCACTTAGCTGAGAGGAGCTTGAGGGACGTGAGAGTCGCGACGTCTTTGGTCGTTTGAAGAAGCCAACGAGCTCCATGTGTTTACAGCAATCGCTGCGATCAAAAACCAAATTGAGGACTTTATTTGATCATATTATGCTATAGTTGATTTTGAAGGGCAAATGTAATAGTTGCAGAAAGTAGAATTCGAAAGTAGCAATGAGCTATGAGTGGTGAAGGTAGTGTCTAACCGATGTGCGCAAACTGGGAAAATGGATAATAAAAGCAAAAAACCAGGAAGAATGTCAAGTGAGATATGCAAGACGGACCCATAATTTAGACGAATTTTTGCATATTCCTAGAGCTTTGGCCTTTCGATGTCCATCGAATGGAGACAAGAGAGTTGTTGAGGAAGGAACCGGGGTATAGAATGATTGCTCTGAGCATTGTGACGGAGGGAACATTTTGTGTTACTCTAAATGATTTTCTTCCTATTGTGTGCGTAGATTCGGTCGGTGGTACGTGGTGCGTTGAGCGTGCTGCGTGGTATATTGCAGTGGCGTGTCTCTTGTACATAAAACAGCGGTAATTTTTAAACATGATTTCATTTGACTTTGCCTCGCCATCATGGATGCCCACTGGGTGCGGAAGTAGTCCGACGGCATCAAGTCTGTTCCCGCTACTCTTTCCCAACTCGCGTCACACATTTAATCTGGAGTGAATTGTTGATAAAACCGAGTCAAGCGCTATATCTAAGTGGTCGCAATATTTGCCAAAGTACGTTTAAACGTCCACGCGTTCGCTGCCTCGCAACGAACGCGATTTTAGAACCAAAGTCTGCTTTTATGCTATTGAGCAATGTGAGACTTGGCTTTGCCGTCAGTCCAGGAATTCGTGAGGTGTGAATGCTCCCGTCATTACTCAATAATGGCTAACGCTTGTGTGCAAAGCAAATACAATGGAATCAGACTCAAGTGGCCAAACTTAAAATCCAATGACTAAAAATGAGACGGGTTTATTGGCCTTGATGAAGCCCATCTCATCAATGAATGGACAGGTGGGCAAATCAAAGAGAGATTAATAGTGAAAATTTTTTACTTTCTCCGCCTTCTTTTCCCTTACCAACAAACGTGGGCTAGAAATGCGCAAACATGGGAGAGCTCTTTGGAATTGACGATGATTTGATTCCCGCAGCAACTCATTATATCGGTACATCAGAATTCGTGCTACAACCAATGCTAGTGGTGTCCACACACTTGCCATAGGACGCTACCAAGTGTAGCTACTTACAATTAACTGGTCACTAAAGGTGATGCTTTAAATGAATGTTTTCATAGTCAGAATGCGCTCAGTGCTGATTTAGCGTAGGCTTCATTCATATAGCTAATTATTTAAGCCATACCAAAACAGCCGACTCTTGCTTGCCTTATCGCAATTAGTTAGGATTATGCACACACGTGCTTAGGGTGCGCCAACGCTCACTGCTGGACAAGATCCACCAAGATGATGCATGTGAGAGTGAATTTACCCGTCACACTTGGCAATCTTCAATATCCACTCACCTACCACACGTGCACTTAATAATGCTTTGCTCCTCTCCTGCCATTGCATTTACCTCCGGGAATGGAGTCACCTACATCGAAGTACTAGTCCACAAACAGATTATCAAATGGGTGGTGCTATACAATTCGCACTTTCTCCAATTCTCAGCTCTTGACTTTCACTTGAGTACATCCAAGCAGGGTAGCCTTCCTGCACTTAATGGGTTGTTGACAGACGGTGTTCATCGGAAGAATATAAAAGGCTACTTTTGACGGTCGTTTGGATACACCTAAGGAATCGCAAGTGGATTCAACATTAGAAATAGAAGGNAGTGGCCTTCCTGCACTTAATGAATTGTTGACAGAGGGTGTTCATCGAAAGAAAGTAAAAGGCTATTTTGACGGTCGTTTGGATACACCTAAGGAATCGCAAGTGGATTCAACATTAGAAATAGAAGGTAAATATTAATGGTGGAAATGGAGGACAAGTGATTTCGTGACTTGTGATCGACATGCATAGCAAAGCTGCACTTTGAAATTCCGACGATGTTTTCAAAGGTAAATCAGAATCTGCAACAAAAGTCAGTGGGAGGGAGGCACCTACCTCATGAACTGGAGGAGGTAGAAGCATTAAGAGCGTGGGCAGCGCTGCATGTCCGATGCAGCATTAAAGAGCTATTAGTGCTAACAGAGAGAATGATTGAGGAGTGTAAACGAATGGACTTGCGACAAAGGGAGATATATCTTTATTTCCCCTTTGCACCTGTTGCAAAAGTGGAATCAGGAGCCTGCAAAGCATTGATGATTGTGGAAGGTGGATGGTGCATTAATACTGTGGCAACAAAATAAAAACGCAGGCTCCAATATCGGTGGCCAAACGTTCCACCCACTTTTATCTGAAGTTTCTGCATTACATCGACTGTGAATAGGAAGATACTGAGGTTTGTATTTTGAAATTAGGCTGCCTAATTCTGCAAATGGACAACAGCATAATTCAAAACAGAGTCAAATGACTCACTGAAGAATATCATCTCGAGGCAGCTACCTGGACGTAATCCTCTAGGCTCATTAGGAGGGCAAATTTTGATAGCTTTTTTCGTACACATCCACTTGAGACAACCATGTGGAAGACACAACCAAATCGTAAGTGATGAATTCAGCCGGCGTGGCATTTCCACCGACTGTACGACAATGTGTTTTATCGCTAAAGACGTACGGGAAATGTGTAGCCAAAAGCGTGTCTAAGATATTCACAATTGCTGGCATAATTGAGGGAACGCGAGTGCTTTCAAACGCCGATGTGGGCATTGCAGACGATGAGTTGGTATATATTGAGCCATCGAAATGGCTAGGCATTTACCAACAAATTGAGATGAGTAATTTATCCGCAACTAATCTTTGCCCAAAATACCGTGATATTACTTCGCCGCACATCGGTTTCCTACAGGATAAGAAATAACATGTGCTGGTCTAGTGGAAATTGGATTTTATGCTTTCTAATTGTATTAACATGGGTTTTACTTCTTCCTTAATCAAAATGCTCTGCATTCCGTTGATTCCGACAATGGAGGTTGAGAGTTCAAGTAAAAAAAATAACACTGATTTGAATGCCCGCCATGGCTGATGGTGGTGGCTTCGAAAGAGAATTGAAATCTAACTTCAAAGCTTAAACTTAGCAATGCGATATTTTACCTCCCTCCTCCTAACCGTCCTAAATGACCTGTCCTTTACCTTCCACTGCTGCACTTTCAAGCACTGCAGGTTGACAGTGGTGTCACAGCTCAGTTTCTGTAATTTAGTTCACTGACACAACAGATTGCTTCTGCCTGCATTTATTCACTAACGCAATTGGTTTACGGTTCCCAAAGCATCCCTCACATGAACTGGTTATTACCACCAGCGTAGGGGACGCTGAGGCGGCACAGAAGCTGGCAATACAGACACCTTCGTCCTGAGGGTGAAGCTGGGGCTGGTGTTTGAGAGAGGCCGAGGTGTGAGGTGTGCCTAAGGAAAGTGGTGGGAGAGAAGTGATTCCCATGCTAACTACGTATCATCTTCATCGATGGTCTGTTGCTCGACTTCCCTTAATGACGCATGAGGATGGCGACGTCAATCGGGACCTGCCTCTACCCATCCGCAGGCACACAATTCCAACGATGTTTATCTGTGCAACACCGTGCTGCACCACTGGCGATGCCCATTGTTAGTCCGTGCTTTGAGAGATGCC
>LWMK02000492.1:22379-53876 GCA_001693075.2 Taenia saginata
CGTGTGATTTAAGTACCCGCTGTCGTGACTTCAGTGGTGCTTGCTTGAATGTGTCCATGACTCTCTCCGCTGTCGGTTGGATTAAGAATGAGACAGCAGAGGGCAGCAACGCAGAATGGCGAGCTGGCGGCAACAAGCACGGAATTCACACAAAACGCCCTCCGGAGGGTCTAACCCTTCACTCCTGTGCTTCAGCGTCTGCCAACTGATAACTTATTGTTATCCGAATTTTGTTGTCCTGCGGCATGTCATACCGATTTGCACCGAATCACTATGCTTCAACACGTCTGGCCATCGTCATGGTGTGCACATACTTGGACCACAAAACTCATTATAGTAAATCGGTAATCTTCTTGTCACTTCATGTCGACTTTCCCACCATCACCATCACCAATTTGAAATTGTTTTAGCCACATGGGTGTGAGCAGAAACCACCTGCCCTTTTGATTACCTTGCTATTCCCTGACTGACACACGCTTGCAGCTGACCCGGCTGATGCCTTCAATCATGTCTTCATTCAAGTCAGTGTGCCTACGTGAACCTGAACGACCTTTGTGAGTTGCAGATGCAGCGAGTTGGTGAGACAATCAAAACAATGTGATGTGCGTGTCTAGCTTGGTTGAAATATCACAAGGTGAGCACAGATGCCTCATAACCAACCGTGGGATGAGGTCGAGGAGAAGAGCATATAAATGCACTCAAGGCAGTTGGCTGAATATCGAACGTGCGTTATGCTGAGAGTTGCTGTCTTCCTCATTGCTATCGCCTACTGCTCGGGTACGTATTCGCCTCCCCATTATGAATTCATTTCTTGTTGAAGAAGCCACCGCGTGCTATAGTCCAATGCACGCGTTAAAAGTAGGTTAGGTTGTTGGGAGTAGACAAGTTTAGCAATGAAAGCGGAGGTAGCGATGCATTTTGCCACGATTAGGCCGTGACGCCAGGCCAGTGTGAATCCATATTCAACAAATGGGTGTGAGTGTGCTAGCTTCTATGACGTAAGGCAAATCTACGCACAGGATCCATCGCCGCTGCAGCAATTGGGTTGAAGTGGAGTGGTAGCACACCTGCTATGCACAGTTGAAGTGAGCAGAGCCCATGTGTAGGGAGTGGCGGTTCAGTGGCCTGTCCTCATACAGAATGAGCATGCACCTCGATCCTCGACCGAAAGCATTGAGGTTGTATACATCGTAGACGTTGTGGTAAGATTGAGTATGGAGTGGCGAGGTAGGAAAGGGAGACACAATTTTTAGAGCCGATTCTTTGAACGGATGGGAGTTTTGGGCTGCCGGCCTCGTGACCCATTTATTCAAGTGTCATAGGTGGCACTTTGTGCAGTCCAAGGGCGGGAAGTACCATCCTTTGCAACGTAGTTGTCTTCGCTCCCACAAGTGGCTCTTTCTTGCATAAATGTGTTAGACACGGTTTTATGCCATGTTACTTCCTCGGAACAGGAGCAGAGCCTGTGCTGTGGGGCTCTCGCATCGTTGGCACTGCCGAGGGATCATCACCACCGATGTACTTTGCTTTACCCAAAAGACCCGTAAGTACAAAGCTTTCGCATAAATAGGCATATCTTGCCAGCACGATAGTAGACGCAATCTTGTGTGCGCCTTCAAGATCCAAATTCACATTATGCATTCCTCTACCATGTAAACTGGCATAGGTGCCGCAAGGCAGAATGTCGAGTGTGCTTCTTTTTTTACGATGACGAGGTGTCCACACGATAGAGGTTACAGTGGGTGTTTCAACTGGTTGCAGGTTATAACAGCGTTGTGGAAAAATCATACTTCTTCTGCAATCAACGTTAGAAATGGCAAGGTCGAGGAGAAGAGCATATAAATGCACTCAAGGCAGTTGGCTGAATATCGAACGTGCGTTATGCTGAGAGTTGCTGTCTTCCTCATTGCTATCGCCTACTGCTCGGGTACGTATTCGCCNCTCATTGCTATCGCCTACTGCTCGGGTACGTATTCGCCTCCCCATTATGAATTCATTTCTTGTTGAAGAAGCCACCGCGTGCTATAGTCCAATGCACGCGTTAAAAGTAGGTTAGGTTGTTGGGAGTAGACAAGTTTAGCAATGAAAGCGGAGGTAGCGATGCATTTTGCCACGATTAGGCCGTGACGCCAGGCCAGTGTGAATCCATATTCAACAAATGGGTGTGAGTGTGCTAGCTTCTATGACGTAAGGCAAATCTACGCACAGGATCCATCGCCGCTGCAGCAATTGGGTTGAAGTGGAGTGGTAGCACACCTGCTATGCACAGTTGAAGTGAGCAGAGCCCATGTGTAGGGAGTGGCGGTTCAGTGGCCTGTCCTCATACAGAATGAGCATGCACCTCGATCCTCGACCGAAAGCATTGAGGTTGTATACATCGTAGACGTTGTGGTAAGATTGAGTATGGAGTGGCGAGGTAGGAAAGGGAGACACAATTTTTAGAGCCGATTCTTTGAACGGATGGGAGTTTTGGGCTGCCGGCCTCGTGACCCATTTATTCAAGTGTCATAGGTGGCACTTTGTGCAGTCCAAGGGCGGGAAGTACCATCCTTTGCAACGTAGTTGTCTTCGCTCCCACAAGTGGCTCTTTCTTGCATAAATGTGTTAGACACGGTTTTATGCCATGTTACTTCCTCGGAACAGGAGCAGAGCCTGTGCTGTGGGGCTCTCGCATCGTTGGCACTGCCAAGGGATCATCACCACCGATGTACTTTGCTTTACCCAAAAGACCCGTAAGTACAAAGCTTTCGCATAAATAGGCATATCTTGCCAGCACGATAGTAGACGCAATCTTGTGTGCGCCTTCAAGATCCAAATTCACATTATGCATTCCTCTACCATGTGGACTGGCATAGGTGCCGCAAGGCAGAATGTCGAGTGTGCTTCTTTTTTACGATGACGAGGTGTCCACACGATAGAGGTTACAGTGGGTGTTTCAACCGGTTGTAGGTTATAACAGCGTTGTGGAAAAATCGCACATCTTCTGCAATCCACGTTAGAAATGGCACGTGCTACGTTGGTGATCAAGTCTTGGGTAGCCCCTGCCAGATGGATGCAGGTAGGTAGAAGATGGAGAACTCCTAACTGCATTCGTCTACTACAATAGCCAAAGCTTTCAGTGCAACCAGGCGTGGTGCACCAGCAATCTCGTTTGGTACATCGACACCTTTGTGTGCAATTTTAGAAAGTGCTAGCATCACTGTGGACGACGTGACCAAAGAGGAGGCAGTGAATGCATGGGGGGAGGGAGGACTATTTCCGACATCCACCTTCGTGCCGAAATGTAACTTCCAGAAGCCAGAGGAAGGTGAGTGGAGGGAGTTGGAGAAGGATGAGCAACAATTGTACATTGACACAAACCAATTTGTAAAAAGCACCTCGAGTGGTGGATGGGATCTGTGTGGCAGATGTGTCATCTGATCCCTTCAAATATCTGAGCGTTGAGGGAACGAAGAGTCAGGAAGCCCACTTACAAAGTATTCCTTCTGCACAGGTGATGTCGACTTGAATACGTCCTTCCCACTTTCCCGATTTGGCAAGGGCGAATCACACATCGAGGTCAAATTCGCTGTTGGAGGCGCGAACAGTCAATCCAAGGTTTGTTCATTGTTAATGGAACTGTCATCACCACATTCGCATAGTCCCATTCCTCATTTGTTCAGGATGTTGGGCTTCGTCTATTCCGTGCTTTTTACTCCCCGAAATGCAGGTTGTTCTTAGAGTGAACGGAGCCCGTAGGTGCACATGGCTGGGCGTCACTCTGCGACAACCAGCAGCGCCTTATTGCAGTGAGTTTGTCCAGCCTTTAAACAGGTCAGTTCGTCTCCATGAAGCCACCTTATGTGCTAATTGCGCTTTCTCTGCTCAATGAAGGTGATTTGCTGAGAGATACCACAGCCGACCTGAGGAGATTTGTGTTGAGCTTCACACGACGTGGCACCCGTAAATATACCACGTTCGAATGGATTGGGCGACGAAACGGGCTTGTTGTTTCTGTTGATTGGGAGCAAGAAGGTAAGTGTGCGCCGAACTGATAAGGTCGGCCTATTTTGCTTCCCCTGTAATGCAACATCTTGACTGGTGATATTCCAAGCTGAGGTGGTTCTGCGTTGAGTATGCCCCTGAGGACACCAACTCTCAGCGGACCCAAACAACACAAGTCCTTACGCGGTAAATGAAAGTGTTGCGTTGATTTAGGTGAATCGCCAGAAGTCGCGGCGTGCAATGGTAAGTACGAATGCATGCCTACTGCACGATCTTTGCTGTGAAGACCTGCCTCTGTGCTTACACACTGCTGTAACATGAGTGGAGCACATTTCCCGACAACCATCTCCCAACTACTACTCTATATGCCTTTCAGGTTACCAAACTAAAACCGGTAATTCAATTGAAATGCTCCATAACTGAATTTGTAATGCTAAGTTGGGCGCAGCAGTCACTCACTCCAGCAGCTGCATTCGTCCTTCCTTCTTTATGTGGCGCATCTCTCATTGCCTCCGAGTTGTGCTGCACGCATATTTGATTCATGCCTGCACTCGTGCTGAGCCTCCAGTTCTCTCTGTCTAATGCACATTGCACCCAGTTCCACGGAAGGCATGCAAATTGCAGCTTAGACCTCAAGTCTACCTACTCTTGCTGGGAGTTTATTGCAGCTCACGAGAACCAGATGATGTGCGGACCCAGCTGAGTGAATGCTTTGTCCGTTGAATTGCCGACACCACGTCAGCATCCAAAATTACGATTTGGCGATTCACTTAAACAAACGCAACTTGATGCAGCGTGGACCTGTATTCATCACACAAGTGCATCCTTCCTCTTTACTTTAGCCACAAAAGCATTTAGTGGGAAGACCGCCCACCCATTGGTGCACCAAAGCTCTCAGTCGTATCTCTGCAACTGACGTTGTTAATGTTTCTCCGATTCACACCTAATTGCCTCTTTTGCCATTGCCTCGATTGTGCACCCAAATAGCTGCGGTTTACCAGCTTCGGTTGCTTCAAGACTAACACTTCCCATCCTGCATGTGCCATTGCTTAACTCAAAACATCATTGTCAGGCCTTAGCTGCCAGAGTGCTGCTTCAACAAACACCTGCCATCTCATCGGCAGTCTTTCCTGCCTTCTGCCACATTGCGAAGAAGCCGCTGAGTAGAGCAGACGACACAACAACCCAAACGTCCCCACAATCCTCCTCCTTGCATCTGGCTAGCTACAGCACCACACGGTCAGTAAAGCGGCGTCAATTCGAAGTGCCGTTGGCAAAATCCCACTGCATGGAGAGTTAGATCAAGGCCACTTCTCCCAATGCATTTGCCAGTTTACAGGCTAAGACTAAGGTGTTCAAGTTGTGCCCGTATTTCATCTGAGTCAGGTTGTGTACCTCAGCCTGGACTTGCTTCGCTATGGCGATGCATGGGGAGCTGAGTGCTCCTGACATCTCAAAGAAACAACTTTGTGTACGGTTGCTGGAATGTCTCGTTATCAATTGACGCACACCAAACCCACGCACATCGGCCATCATTCAGTTATAGGTGATCTCATCTCCCCATTTTTTCTCTTCCAGCAACGCTTTTGTGATTGCAACCATTAGAAGAGCAGATTGAGGCATGTGCTTGAGAACTGCACACGAACAAGCATGTCACATCTTCCTTCGTCCTTATTCGTTTCTTGCTCAATGCGCTTACCTCAAATAAATTCCTGTCAGCTTTGAGTTGCATTTGGGGTTCAATGCCACATTTGCAGCATTGGCGCCAGCAACAATGACAACAGCATTGCCACATTTTTCATAGGACAGGAAAGGCAACTGCGGGGTAGGGTTGAATTGAATGCTGGAGACTCTCAATCCAAGCGATCGTGTGAAGCGGAGATCACTGCTTGTGGCAAGATGGAGGGGGGAGGGCTGAGGTCAATACTACTTCCTTGCAACAGGTGGCCAGTTCACCTCATTCACTGCATTTCGCTGCAATGTCCAACGCTTGTCCATCAGTTGAAGGTGGGGTGGGGTGGGGTGGGGGGAAATCCTACGCCGCTTGACAGGGTGTCCGCATTTCCAGCACCCATTTGAACGCATGTCCGTGTTGGTTGCACTGAGCTGGTATCTCGCAGCATTGGGCAATGTCACAGTTATGAGAGACTCCTGCATCTATCGCCACCGGAAGTCACTCCTGCAGAAGTGCGCAGGATCAGTGGACTTCTTTGTCACTGAGGATATAAGTGGATGTTGGACCCAACGGTTTTAATCCAGTCTCCAAATTTCATACCATCTTTGAAGGAGGGGTTCCGCCGGCACTATCATCAGATAGGAGGTTCTGCCTTCTCCACCTCTTCCTTCTCACCACCCCTGCTATGAGAAGGTTGGATGTTTTTGGACAGCTTTATTATAATCATACGGAGGATGTGTGGTGGCGAAACCAAAGCGGTTAAGGCGACGGTATCTCCGAGTCCGCAGAGCGACCTTGCTCGTCCACAACCAGGTTTAAGTTGTCCTCCCGCCTCTCACCTGCAAGGTCATTTCCATACAACCTAGACACTTCAATTGCAGTTCTCGTTAAGTTTGCATTAAAATTTATTAAGTTGAATTAATGTTCACAGGTCGATGGTTCGTTCAATTTGTCAATGCAAAGGCCATTGGCTGTAGGTTGGTTCATGCGCAGGTGCGAGACGCAATTACTGGGCATAGATGGGACGCGTCGCAGATGAATAGACAGGATGCGATCCACTGGGCACATACGCGATGGGGGAAGGAGCTCTAATGGAGGGGTGAGTGAGCGGCTTTTGGATGGGTGGAAATGGGCATGGAGAAATAGGTGAAGAGAAACAAAATGGACGACTGCAGAAGCGGGGAGGGAGCAACTTTCGAGGCAAAACAGGCGACCGGGTGGGCGACAGCACCTTTGGGCACGAGACAGCGTCCGCTGATTATGGGAGAGGGGAAGGAGGAGTCCTACTCGCAAATAAGGCTGGAACCACTGAAGAGAAATGAGTCGAGTTGGAGGCCTTCTTGATGAGGGCACTAGAACAACGCCCTCTCCTTTGCTCATCTCCGGCTAAAAGAAAAGGGCCAGACGACATGTAATTGGCAACACAATCACATGGTGCGATGCGGAACAGTAGGGCGTAAATGGTGAGTGTAGCCAAAAGTGATTTTTGCACAGAGAATCATGGAGAAATCAGTGAACGTAGAGCATTCCGAAATTGATGACTTCATTGAGTGTAGCGCATGCACGTTCACATGCCTGGTCGGCAGTTGTGCAAGACAGCACCACCACAAATGCCTCCGTATGTGGGAAGAGGTCAGTAATAAGGTGAGGAACACAGCTTGTCAAGAAGCTCCGTTCCTATGTGTTCGTAGAAGCAAATGAAGAATGCTAAACCGAACAAAGTCCTGCCTCACCCTTATCTGGTCTTCCATCTTGGAAAGCCCTTCATCTATGCCCAAAAAAGCACACCTCTCAAATTTAGCCGTCCTGTCTCATGTTGGTTGCCTTTAAGGCAGGCCTTGCATTGCTTTGGAGCCACTTCAATTCATTTCATTGAAAGTTACGTGTTTCTAACTCCTGAATGTAGATTCTGCATTGCTTCTCAATGTTATTCATTGGTGATTTCACCTTCCTCTTTTTCCTGCTTTGGCCATCTTGGCGTCGCTGTTGATGGCAACACTTCTCTAATCGCAACCATTGGAGCGACCGGTCACGAAATGTGTTTGAGAACTGCCTAAATTCTTCACTCTGTAAATGCGCTGACTCCGAATGAATTTTTACTAAATTTAAGTAGAATTTGGAGGTGAATTGTGCATAGTCAAGTCCTCCACAAGCCAAGCTGCATTAATTTTACGACACCTTTAAATTTTGCCCATTTTTACACCCAATGAATGGATGAATATAGTTCGATTTGGTCAAGATTTCCCACGACACGGGCGCATTGATTCAAGCAACTTTTTTGAACTTGTCTTGATTTTACGTCTAATGGGTGAAATTAATTACACTTAGTGAAGTCCCCCTAAACCGACGCATATATTCACGCAAGAGCCTAGAATGGACGAGTTTAACTGCGCTTTTTGTAAGCCACTTAGGGCAGAGCCACAGTGATTCACAGTGTCTCTAAAATTTGTCCCATTTTCACGATTAGTGAATGATTTTAACCCCACTTAGTCAAATTCAACAACGACGCAGGCGCAGAAATTTGCCAACGTCTCTCCACATCATCCCATTGCAGTGCATAAATAGGGAGGTTAGCTCTGTTTCGTCAAGTCCTCCTCCGGAGACAGCTGTATATATTCACGCGCATCGTTCTAATTCGTCCCATTAAGTATTATGTCCAGTTAGTCAAGTCCACTCAAGGCAGAGTAACATGAATTTGTGTCTTCTATGAAATGTGTCCCATTTCCACAACTAATGAATGAAGGTGGCTCTACTTAGTCAAGTCTACCAAAGACAGCCGCATGTGTCGTTTGCGGGCTTGATCTCATCCATTAATCCTAAATGAGACGAATAGTAGGGAAGCCTTGAATTTGGGCGGCTCTATCTCAGGCGGACTTGACTAGGAATAGATTGCCCAATCCCGTAGTCGTGTAGGTGGGACAAATAGTATGGAATTCGTAAAGGAATGTGGCTCTGCCTAAGGTGGACTTGACTAATTAGCCTTAGCATATCCGTTCGGCGTGGAAATGGGACGACTTAGAGCGACGAGCGTGAATTGATGTGGCTGTGTCATTGTTGGACTTGACTAAGTATGGTTAACCACCTCCGCTGATCGTGGAAATGGAAGGACTTTGAGAGAACCTGTGAATCACCGTGTCTCTCTCTTACGTGGACTTGACCAAATAGACTTGAACCCATCCATTAGGCGTGAAATGTTAATGCGTTGTAGCGAATCCCTTAATTACATTGGTATGTGCTTGTCGTACTCAACTATATGTGGTTTAACTTGCATATTAGGTGTAGAAATGGGGGAAGTACTGAGTCGTTGCTCAGAGTGCGATGTGTTTGACTTCCTTTGGCTAAACTTACATTCATGACGTAAAGAGAGGTGTTTTAAAGAGAATCCGGGAACAAATGTGGCTATGTCTTTGGTGGACTTGGCCGCACTTTGCTCAAGTAGTAGTATGTTAGGTGTTGAGCACTGTCCTCGCACGAGGCTTAATTTGCGTGTGGTGTGTACACTCTTCATAGTTATGGGCTCACAAACCCAATGTGAAGCACCTAATCACACGGATCGGGAAGTTTGACGATGCGATTGCGCCTCAGTCCATCATTTCACTAGCTGGACACCAACTCTGCTAGATTGCGGCAGAAACCTCTTTCAGGTGGTCTATTTCTGCACCAGCGACGCACATTCCACCAATGCATACATGAGGCCTGCCAAGACGGACGAATAACGCCAATTGTTGCACCGCTACACTTTCCTCATGTTAGACCATTCATCCAATCGTCCATGGTGTCGACAAACCTCTTCGTGATGGGTTTGCAGCTGCCTGTGAGGGCAAATCCCAGATTGTGTCAATTTCCTAGATTCCATTAGATGGGAGGTTTAAACCCCCAAATTTTGTCAAGTCAAACCGAGGTCAAGTCATCCCAAGATAATTGAGCGTTGCCTCGTAAGTCTCAAAGCTCTTTTTACATCAATCCACCTGCATTCGGACGATCGTACTCACCTTGTTCACGTCAAGGACAGCAATGTTGCAGGCGGTAGACTGACACATTTGCACGCATAAGGACGCTTCTGCTGTGAGTGCTGACAGCTCGTTTGGAGCACTGTAGAACGTATTGTATAGGACTTCAGACTCAGCCAAGGCATGAGCAAGCGAAGCGATGACCAAGCACAGCACCGTTCGCTGCATTTTGGAAACGAAATTTTGTGCTCCGCATTGGCAAACGGCATTTCGTTGATTGGCTGAATGATTCTGCTTGCGATTGGTCGACCAACTTTGCGATTTGCCCACAAGACTTATTTTTAATATTTGCACATCATGGAAAGCCCAACTGCTCCACAAGTCAAAAAATTGACCTGTGCGTCATCAATGGTCTTATTCACGCAGAAACCATGGTACTTGGCCAAGTTCGGAATTATTTGATCAATTTGGCTTGCGGCACCAGGTGTGGCATTCGTGGTGCTGCACCACAGCAGAACACCAAAATAATGAAAAATAGTAAAAACGGGTTAGCAGAACCAGAAACAAATAACTAACTTTTCGTCACCATCCATTAAAATTTACACGCAAAATCTGCACCAAAACCCATCCATTAGGCGTGAAATGTTGATGCGTTGTAGCGAATCCCTTAATTACATTGGTATGTGCTTGTCGTACTCAACTATATGTGGTTTAACTTGCATATTAGGTGTAGAAATGGGGGAAATACTGAGTCGTTGCTCAGAGTGCGATGTGTTTGACTTCCTTTGGCTAAACTTACATTCATGACGTAAAGAGAGGTGTTTTAAAGAGAATCCGGGAACAAATGTGGCTATGTCTTTGGTGGACTTGGCCGCACTTTGCTCAAGTAGTAGTATGTTAGGTGTTGAGCACTGTCCTCGCACGAGGCTTAATTTGCGTGTGGTGTGTACACTCTTCATAGTTATGGGCTCACAAACCCAATGTGAAGCACCTAATCACACGGATCGGGAAGTTTGACGATGCACGGGAAGTTTGACGATGCGATTGCGCCTCAGTCCATCATTTCACTAGCTGGACACCAACTCTGCTAGATTGCGGCAGAAACCTCTTTCAGGTGGTCTATTTCTGCACCAGCGACGCACATTCCAAGGACGAATAACGCCAATTGTTGCACCGCTACACTTTCCTCATGTTAGACCATTCATCCAATCGTCCATGGTGTCGACAAACCTCTTCGTGATGGGTTTGCAGCTGCCTGTGAGGGCAAATCCCAGATTGTGTCAATTTCCTAGATTCCATTAGATGGGAGGTTTAAACCCCCAAATTTTGTCAAGTCAAACCGAGGTCAAGTCATCCCAAGATAATTGAGCGTTGCCTCGTAAGTCTCAAAGCTCTTTTTACATCAATCCACCTGCATTCGGACGATCGTACTCACCTTGTTCACGTCAAGGACAGCAATGTTGCAGGCGGTAGACTGACACATTTGCACGCATAAGGACGCTTCTGCTGTGAGTGCTGACAGCTCGTTTGGAGCACTGTAGAACGTATTGTATAGGACTTCAGACTCAGCCAAGGCATGAGCAAGCGAAGCGATGACCAAGCACAGCACCGTTCGCTGCATTTTGGAAACGAAATTTTGTGCTCCGCATTGGCAAACGGCATTTCGTTGATTGGCTGAATGATTCTGCTTGCGATTGGTCGACCAACTTTGCGATTTGCCCACAAGACTTATTTTTAATATTTGCACATCATGGAAAGCCCAACTGCTCCACAAGTCAAAAAATTGACCTGTGCGTCATCAATGGTCTTATTCACGCAGAAACCATGGTACTTGGCCAAGTTCGGAATTATTTGATCAATTTGGCTTGCGGCACCAGGTGTGGCATTCGTGGTGCTGCACCACAGCAGAACACCAAAATAATGAAAAATAGTAAAAACGGGTTAGCAGAACCAGAAACAAATAACTAACTTTTCGTCACCATCCATTAAAATTTACACGCAAAATCTGCACCATTAGTCCCCATACAAGTGTGCAGGCAATTAGCTAAGTGTTGCCACCATAATCAGGTTCCTTGTGAAATATGAATGTTCTACTGATAAAGCATTGCGATGTCTAATATTTTAAATATATATTGGTAGTTGCAGAAGGGATGCTGTCTTCAGGCCGGTCACAACACCCTAAGACAACTTCCCATCCTCATTTAACGCCAAAAGCCAAGGTTTTCTGCGCAGAGCTTGCAATAATGGCGGGAGAAGTTGTGCGCTCGGTCAGCAGTTAAATGCCTCATTACAAATGATGCGGCATGCCACTTGCAAATCTTTTATCTTAAGAGAGCAGTCATTGTGCCCCACTGCAAGCATTATGAGCGTTCTGCTTCCTCAGCAATTACAAGAACGCCTTTTACAACATGAATGTGTAGGCCATCAGTGCGATAGTTCCAAAGATCACGCAGTTCCTTGGACAGTGTGTCTACGCTAGGCACATGAACAAGGGAGTTCTTCCACCGTCTATAAGGCAGCAAATTTTAGCTAGCCCGCCACTGCGCAAACAGCGTAATGGCACACGAGAAGTGTGTGGGATAAAGAGTAGCAAGACCAGTCAGCAGCCTGATGTGATCATCTGAAAATAGATTGTCCTTACTGATCCGATGCCAAAATGTCAGGATCTGCTCTGTGGTAACGAACTAAAGGAAACTGAATGTAATATTTATGAGCCATGTGTAAAAAAAGAAATAAAGTGCGCCTAAAAGCATACCGCTGACTTTGTAGACAGCCGAGAGACCATCTATACTTAACCCTTTCGGCAGCATCTTCGTATGCGAACCAGGACCAATCACATCGACCATTTTCTTGCACCAGGTTGCTCCAGAAAAACTCTCCCACAGGTCTGTTACAATTCATCGTGTTCCACTGAAGTGTGCTAATTAAGTGTGGAGTTGCATGCTCATCGATGAGTTTACGCTCACCAATTGCTATTGCTTTGGTAGTACACGCTTGGTTGGTTTCGCTGTAGGCCAAATGGTCCACCCCTGTCCGTTTGTCCGCCTAACGTCAACCTATCTCAAGCATACGAATTGTTAAATGAGGAGAATGCCTCTAAGCAGGAAGTTTCTGGCAGCAAGGGTCAGGCCGCTCCAGATCATTTACTTCGAAAATACCTATACCAAACGCTAGTTAAACCATATTGTCAATGGACTCTGCAGGCTTAGTGACCGTTGCTTAGGGTGAAACTTGCAGCTTCGTCCCGTAGCGCTTAAGATGGAAAGCTGTCATAAGTGTAGCAGCCACTGCTCAGGAGTTAACATGATAAACTTACCATGATTTCCTTCGTGGACTTTTGCCAAAGGAAAGACAAGTTAGCTAACAATCATTTCTGCACTTTCAAACACTCCACCTGGAATTGTCGAGACATCATCTAACACATGTTCATTGCTCAGTCCCCCACTTCACTGAGTCTCCGAATATCGGATTGCCAACTGTCACCTAGTAGCTATAATCATCATGTGAACCTAGGAAAGATGGCATCCCGCGACTAGAAGGAATAGAGGTAACAGTGAGGAATAAAGACCGCCCCGCCTTTTCCCACTCCATTGAAACAGTGTGGTACTCATTAGCTATATTGGATACTCGTTTCGAAACCTTTCTGCCAATATCACAAAAAAACCAGGGCTCACACCAAACCACTAACAACAAATCATTCCAACAGAATTTCACATCACATTTCTCAAATTCTAATTTTGCATCCCTTAACCTCACAACACAAGCAATCATCTTTCCCAAGAAGTGAAAGGCAATTTCGTAAAACAATTGGTTCCGCCGTGGGTGTACCAACTAAGTTGCATTTTATTCTGTGAATTGTTGGCGCTCCTTGCTCACCCAGTTACCGCCTGATTCCCACTAGAGGGAACATTGCCAGTGCATCGTAGTGCTCGAAATGCATCCCAGCCTCTCATTTCATTAAACGAATTCGAGGCAAAATTCTATTTTAGATAGACATCAAAAGTGCTTAATTAACGTGAGTCTCATCATCGGATGGTTGATGTCGGAAGAGTTGAAACGATGAATTGAAGGGCCAAATAACCACATAAAGGAAACAGAGCAGGAATGCCGTGGCAAAGGATTTAAGAAGTCCAAAGACTGTATCTCTTGGAGCCTCTTTGCTACATCGTCGCATTCCCTGAACCGGACTACAGGGAACTGGTCGAAATACTCCGCATGTGAGCCGAACGGAGCATTGCAGAGAGTTTCAACAACTCACCTTAGCATGCAAAACTGCTGTTCACTGAGCTTTGGACCACAAATCGCAAACCGTTGCAGATATTAAAGAAAGTAGGCACCAAACATTGCTTTTTTGAAAAGCCTTAATTTACTGTCACGGAGGAAATGCCAATTCTAGCATAAGCTACAACCTTTTGATGCAGTCATGATATGAGCTAGCTGAATCCAGCATTACGTATGTTAGACAACTACCCGCTTCATAAGTTAAATGGTTCAAGGAGAAATTGCTCCTTCCAGGCATGAAGTATGGAAGATGCAAGCAATGCAATGCAAAGTTCAGTGGTCTACTAGACAAATAAACAGCCATGTGTGGAAAAGAGGGCAACCCCTTCAAGCGGTATTTCTGAAAATGCTTTAGAATTCCTTAGTCAATAATAGGTCATGAATGTAAGGAGATTCTGAATCCCATTAAGTTCGATAGCAGAATACGGATTTTCGGTAATTTATTTTTGAATGGCACAGCTAGTTATAATGAGGCATACCACGTAGCTTACATTAGTGTTCGTCTTGAGTAAGTCCTCGGCAGAGCATGATCCGCAAACCAGAGCAGCCTGTGCGAAGCCGATGTGTTTGGCAGATTTTTACAAGCGCAGATACTGTCAGCCAAATTTATATGTTCAAATGTTTCTGACCAAAGGTATGATCTCAAGCACACTGCTTCTGCTTGGTTCCAGGGTAGGCGTTTGATAAGAAATATTTTGTGAATTAATTAAGGGCTTTAAACACTTAAGTTCTTTATGCCACATTTAGTTTGGAACGAAGTTTGTGCCTAGGATTTGCTAAGTCGGAGCTTTTTCGTTCGATTTCACTTGGATGCGTAGCCACTTCGGCCTCATTTATTTGGGACGTAAAATGCATATTTTCCCTCGGCTATCATGTTTGTACCCAAAACGCATCAGTTTTACGCCCGACACTGTCTATTCTGTGCCGTGGTTGTGCTGCTATGCATTGATAAAAAGCTTGTTTCTGTTGTAGACAAACAGCAGAGATGGACAGTCTCAAAGAGGTTTCTGCCGCAATTTAGCAGGGTTGTTGTCCAGCTAGTGAAATGATGCTATGAGGCGCAATCGCATCGCAAACGTCTCGATCTCTGTGATTAGGTAGTTCCCATTAGGTTCGCGAGCCCATAACTGTGGGGAGTGTACACACCACACGCAAATCAAGGGTCGTGAGAGGACAGTATTCGACGGCACATCTTATCTCATGCATTTGTTTGCTTTGTTGCAGAATGATGCAAAGTATGCATTCGTCATTAGCAGAACATCCGTCGGCGCATTTGTTTTCGCCCCTTAACAAATGGGCGAGGTTGCCATGACAGAATATGAGGAACTGGAGGAATCCTATGTGGTGAAGTGATTTGCAGTAATCTACTGTCAGTAAGAAGGCAAATGGGACAGTGCTATTTACTGGATGCTTTGATGTTTGCAGAGAGATTGCCAATGACAAGGGACCTTCGCTATCCAACGCAGCATTCACACGTTCTAACAGATTCGACGGAAGAATTGAAGCACATTCCTCCCACTGGAACGCCGGACATTTCAATCATGTCAGTGGCGAATGCAAACAGTGCATGTGAGCGGAATATCAAGCAGGCAGTTCTGCTAACCGGCCTGAAGACCGCTACCAATTAAAAGCTGGTTGTGACCAACGGTCTTGAAATCTCGTTGACTCAAACATTACAGCACAATTCGGCAAGCGATATGGCCATGGAAAATGGATTTGCAAGGGCAGCCAAACACTCTGAAGATCAAGACTTTGCCACTTGACTACAAAGCACGTTATGTAAGGCCAGGCTTCATTCGAATGCTTTAATACTTATGAACGTGTTTTCTTAATGGTGAATTTGCTCTGCTGCTTATGGTTGCTATTTGATAGTGGAGTGTGGCAAGAAGCTGCTCTCCATAGAAACTGCTTCTATTCACAAACAGAAGCACGTAATGTCGCGGGGTGGTTACCGCCATTGATGCATTGTTGAGTCTAAACGACCCCTCATGCTTCAGTGCACAAGACTCACCAACTAAATCCTTTCAAATGCAAGACAAATGTTGAAATGTGAACATACTAATGGTGTTTATGAATCCTACTCAGCTTGTTGAGATAGTAAGCTGAACAAGAAGCCTGCGGCACCAAGATAGAAGTATGGGACACAATGATGTGTGTCTATGCGATGCAGTCTCAAAGCAGCTTAGGTAGCGCTTTGTTGCGGCACCAGCAAAATTGACACACATGGGTGCTTTGTTATTGTGGAAGTAGTTTGCGTTAAAATCTGTGCACCATGTAGCGCCACATTACCGTTGTGGATGGGTGACACCTCAACGCAAAGCAGAGTGTAGAATATAGCGCATTATTAGAGCTGCCCTCTCTCCCAAGCAGTGCGCGACGATCGGTGTTGTCCTTTGATGATGACACTCCGACTCACAGCATGATGGTCGTAATTACGGTAGAGACAAGCTGCATTCAGTTAGACCCGATTGTGCACAGTCATTTGGAGATGTCGAGCATGCCAATCTGACCTGCGTCCTCCTGAATTCTGGTAGAATCAGCAATGATATGTTGTAAAATTATGAAGATGCTGACCAAATTGCGTGGAGACGCAATGTATAAAATGCAACTTGTCTTTTGTTGAGACACGAGCCTGCTCTGCATTTGCAACATTTCGCGTTACTGCAGGGAACTATCTGCTATCAACGCTGAGATGATCCGCTGTCACAACACACGCTGAAGTGTAATCTCTGGGTGATCCAGAAATCATCACACCACAGCAGTAGCACATATACTTCATCACCGCACCTCCTTACCATCCGTTCCAAGTTGCTCACCTCGCCACTCCATCTGATGAACTTGATTCCTCAAAGTGACACAAAATAGGGTCCAGTGGAAATACGGTTTCACAATTTCGTAAATTATATTGCGGATTATAGATCGCATACACATACAGTCGATCCGGTGACACACTTCATAAATCTTCTTCCTCCGCATCAGGTCTGGCCTTAAGGGCGACTCACAGAGTCGGTTGTCTGTCATACGCCTCGAATCGGATTTGGTGATGCTATTCTGCTGCAATGAGCTTTTGTGGTTAAGAGTAATTGGCACCCTGATGGCTTTACTCATGCAAGTTTAGCAGGTGCAAGGATCCAACGCACCGACCATCCCACGTTTTCGGTTAGACGCAAAAACCATGGGAACATAGGTTTAAGTAGGAAGAAGTTATCAGTTATGAGCATTTGAACATCTGGGGAGTAGCCAACGGGAAGCAAACGTAGCCTTAATGGGGAAGATGCTAGAAAATCACTCTACGAGTAGTAGGACTGCAAGTGGAGCACCAGGTTGTTGGTGTCGTTTAATTTTCTCCAGGAGCAGCTGAAGAAGGAAGCGATGTTGTTGAAAGCGACAGCCGAGTGGCAGTAGCATTTGCAGTGGAAAGGACAACTAGGAGTGGAGAATATGTAGGCATCGCAGAGATTTACACANAGCCGAGTGGCAGTAGCATTTGCAGTGGAAAGGAAAACTAGGAGTGGAGAATATGTGGTCATCGTAGAGATTTACACAACAGCGTTCAGCGACTATAATTTTTGGGGCAGTGATTGACACCTATGTGGGCCCAAGTCCATGCCGACGCCTTTCGCCAATCCACCATCTGCTGCCTTTGAGGAACATTCCCCAAAGATGAAATAGAAGCCGTCTTACTTGGCTTATCTTTGGCCAGTGTTCAATGCAAATCGTCTCGATGTCGTGTGCTGCTGTCATTGTAGATTAGTCATTGAGTTGTGTCGTGTTGGGCATCAATCATATTTATTGTCCAGTCCGATTGATTCCTCTGAAATGTTTAGCCTGCAATTGTTTCGCTGAAGTGATACCAAGTTAATCCTCAATCGTGTGAACACAATAAGTCTTCGTTGGCCGGCATTTGGTTCAATCCACGCTGTGAGATCACTTGTAAGATGGTTTGAGTAGACCCAACAAAAAAGCAGTTGTCTTTCCAGAACGCCTCTATATGATACCCTACGTTTCTCAGCTGCGCAGCCGGACTACAGATTAATCAAAATCGGCAACAAGTAGCCATTTATGAAGTGCTCCAGTGAGTGAGACAATTGATCGGCCAGTTGCGATCCGATTGCGAGCAAAACTCAAGATGCGTGCTCTTCATTTTCTCTAAACCACTGCATTTTCACCTTATCAAGTACGGGTTTAGCGCTTGTTCCCTAGCTGTGGCCCATGAGTCGGTGGCACCAAGTGCATTGCTGGGCTGAGGCAGGCAGTTTGTGGCTGATGGATGCCTAAGATGCAAGTGGTGGTGCGTGGGTGCTGCGGTTGATATTTTACTGGCAGTCATTATGGTGCCTGATTGTCTTGTCGATGGTGTGATCTTGAGGCTGCTGTTTTGACAGGACTGCGGCTTCTGCTTTTGGGCCAGCTTTCCTACGACTATCTACGGACACTCACGATGGCCAACACATGCCTCTGTCTCCCCCCAAACCCAGTTCATTAAAGTGCTGAACTGCAGAACCAACTGAACCACCAAGAGAGATCTGAGGCGATGATGGAAGACGTCTTCTTAGTTGGGTTGAGCTCGATGACTAGGGCAGCTGGTAACGTGACTAAAAGGAGGATAGGGTTGCTCCATTGTTGTACTTCCAATGGGTAGACTAGTCTCCTAGCTACCAAAGCATGCACCCCGTCTAAAACTCGCCAATGTATGCAAAATCAAGATTTCAGACAATGAATTGCTGCAGAAGTCGTGCGGATCAGTGGTCTGGAGCATGACTCTCGCCTCGGGTGCACTGGGCTTCATATTCACATTCCTGCTGTGTTCGAGGCTTGTCTGGTAAGCGATAGGCCCCACGTCAAATATGCTGCGAAGTTCTCAGTTGACCATGCAGCTAAATTCCGAAAATCACTGCTCTATCTACACCGCCTCGCAATAGGTCTCCCCTTCATATTCCACTTGCATAAACCACACAAGAGTCGTTTTCCGGGGTTCACTGGCTCATCGCTCGATGTGACAATGGATTTCTCCAACAATCTCGCTAGCATTACTATCGGATGCTAGCCATCAGGTCTCGCATTATAAGCTGACTCGCCTTGTCACGCGGCTTTGGATGCTGAAAATGAATCGTTCACGTCTGTGCGCATTCCTTCGACTTGATTTTAGCGTTGACACATGAATGTGGTGGAGGAGGTGTGTATTTTGAAAGCATTGAGGTTCCTAGACGCGTGTATGCGCATCCTTATGTTTGCAACCTACTATCGTGCATTTGTTTGCGTTTCTTCGCCGCTTTTATGCATTCATGTGCTTATTTGTTTTTAGGATTGCAGTGCGTGCCACTGTGTTCACGTCCCCAAGAAGTGGCTAAACGCGCCAAATGCGTGACAATCTTCCATCACTCGACCAGGTGGTTTGAACTACAGCAGGACAAATGCACCTGTAATGCAAAGCGGTGTCTGCGTCGTTGCCCTAGTAACCATTCGCTCCACGCTGCTCGTCGTTCGAGGCTAGAATTTCGCGACTGGTGAAGTGTAGCATCCAGAGGGTCTGGGGCGTCTCGTGACAGTTTATTCTCACTCAATAGCATCCGGCTTTGGAGTCTGGCTATTCTTGCGGCAGAATGCATGGACGAGCCACTGCTGGGAATGATGAAATGTGCACGCAATTCTTGCTTCTTTGCTGGTATGGTTTACTTGGAGAGTGGGTCGCCGTCTTGCCTATTTATGCATTTTTGTTTGCCAAACCTCAATTCTCTTTTGGACTGAAGTCGTTCTGCCGGAATAGGCGTTCATGCTCTCTATCACAACCACCTGCTTGTTACGCAATGCATTCATGACCTCCTTCCAACATGTCACGATGATTCGCAAGATGATTATCTGTTTTGGAACAATAAAAATTAATGAAATCTGATGGCATTGCTCTGGGCATTCGAGTGGAAAGCCAACCAGCCTGAACCGTTAATCTCACCTGTTTATTGGTCAAACAATGTAATGCGTGGGTAGTCCTCAAGCACTTTCCTGTCCAACAGACACGCACTGATTGCGAACGCAATAAACCGTGCTTTGGTGGATGCCGTCGTAGATGTTGCCCCGGCTTCCTCTGGTAGAATCTTACTAGCACTCGAGTCCTGTTCGCTAAATCAGTCTTTGACACTGATTTTATAGATGACTTATTCGACTCGAGCGAATGGAAAGGCTAATGTGCATCCAGCGGGACTGTATCGCTGACCTAAATAAGAAGCTGGGACTGTTTTGTTGCCCTTTGAATTTCCACAACCTATTGCCTTCTGCATTCGCTCTCCAGCTGAAACATCTGCTTTCGGAAAGAGGTGATTTCCACCATTTCATGGGCTGTGAAACTCTAATTCATGTTTGTTCCCTAAGGTGTCCGTAGTTAGGACATGTGCATCGCAACTCCAGTCCATTCTCTGCTGCCACTCTGGGTGGGAAAGTCTTGCGTGACACCCTTTCACTTGACTTCGTTGTTGATAAATCTTTTGGAAGACCAGTTCATCCAATTCGCGGATGTCGTAATGTTCATCCGAGATGCTGTAAAACTGCTTAGCAGTGGAAGGCGGCTACTGAAGTAACTTCTTCCTGTTGTGGACACATGTTGTCAATTTTAAGATAAATGACGCGCGTACCCAGTTAAGGAATTTCCGACTTGCCACGTCTTTTGCGAATGCTTTCTTTCGGCTTACTTGGCTAAATGGCCACAGTCGCATTGCGCAATCGTTTTTAACGAGACTGTATCCTGCGAATTCTCCTTCGATCGTACGTCCTGCCTCCAGGGCTTCTAACTCTGT
Source organism: Taenia saginata (assembly GCA_001693075.2). Taxonomy (NCBI): domain Eukaryota; kingdom Metazoa; phylum Platyhelminthes; class Cestoda; order Cyclophyllidea; family Taeniidae; genus Taenia; species Taenia saginata. The sequence continues at coordinate 43,058 of LWMK02000492.1, forward strand.
TTTTGGTTATTGTCCATGCATTTCAAATGGGTTCACTCCACTGAGGTAAAGTTGGGCAAATTTGAGCAACAGAGGGAATGGATTCACCACTATGTCAGTAATCACCTCGCAGAAGAGGGTCACAACTAGGCCATAACGCTGAAGATGACTGCGACCCATGAGAATCTCTTCTATCCAACGATGTCGAAGTTGCATCTTCGTGGCTGCATTTTGGAAGCACTGTTGTTTGTCTTTGGATAGGTCATGCTGACCTTATTTCCCTGTTCCCGCGTCAGCTGCACTGAAAGTGGGAGCACAATCAACTTATGCCCAGTGCCAATCGGACACCAGCCGGGTTGTGTGACTGAGTCGATCAAGTGTTGAAAACGCAGTCGGGAACTCACGTGGACTCCGGCTCAACGCACACTCAGCATCAGTCCCAGGCTTCACTGGCCGATTATTATGTGATTAGTCGCACACGTTAATAAAGACCATCCATCTCTAAACTGGAGCACCTTCCAACTGATTAAAGCAGGTTGAGTGCCATGAGACGAGGCCGTTCACATGAAGGCAAATCCGGGGCTATAACATCTTGCTTCTCTGTTGACATGATGGTAAATGACATTGGCGTCTCTCGTTTGCAGAAGGTTCGGGAACATATTGCGTACTTAGCCATCTTTGAGAGCTGCACCCGTGACACAGCAAGTTGGCTTTCAGTGTAGTCCTTGGTGTACACCATAGAGTGAGACGGCAGTTGGAGCAATTGGGGTCATAAGATGGGCTACTTCATGGGCGTGCTCATCAGCAGATGCAAGTGAACCACGCTTGCTTCATCAAAAGAGGCAGCCTGCAACTGCACCTCCTTCAAATCAGCCATAAATGAGTGTATAGATTTCAGATAAACGATACGATGAGCTGGAAATAGCGCTTGCATAGTGCGCAGACTGACACAAGTGACGCAGCTCTGAGTCGAAGCGGTCGGTCATGCAATATACGTCCTCCCAGAGCAAATCACGTGGCGATTCTTCAATAAAGTCCCAAATGCAGCGCAAGTACTGTCCACAGCTCCTCCTGAACTATACGGCGAAGGCCCTGTGAAACTAAACCAAAACAGAAGTTGCACCTGGAGGTTCGGATGACTTGCTCGTTATGCACAACTGTCCACTGTGTTCATTTAGGCAAGCGGTTTCAGGTCCCACATCGAAGCCGCACTTGTGATTAAGTGGTGAGTGGATTAATGTTCTGTCGCCACATAAAGAAAAGGACAGGCACAATACGGGGACTGAAGTTTCAAAACGGCGATTTAAAAGCCAAAGCACAAGCAGAATGTAAAGTGTCCCATCAGTGCTACTTTTGCTATGCACTACCTATAAAATGTCGTGAGGATAAGGGTTAAAAGCATGAAGTCACCCAAGGATCATTCACATTGGGAACGTCAATTCGCAAGGGAATGGTACCAGCTTCTGAGGTGCAAATCATTCCCACCTGAGTAATGCGCGAGGACATAACGAGGGCGAAGTGCGCATTTAGTGTTGCGCGGCAATACCGCCACGAGTCCCAGGCATTGAACCACCAAGGGCGGGTGCATTCATGTGGAATTTAGGTTGTTACGGGTGATCCGGTGGGATGAAATTGACCGCGGCATGGAGAGAGTGCAAAACATTGAAATGCGTACTCGGTTTCTTGTTAGGCAGACTATAACTGCAACAAGTCAATCCTCGTCCCAAAGTCGATTCTCCGAATGTCCATTATGCACTTATTGTCGCTCAACCCACGAAAAGTTAAGGGCAGATACCGTTCAAGTTTCCATGGTCCCACCAGAGGTCCCAATTCAGCTGAGGTTCCCTGCCCACCGACTGGTGGGTGATAGGATGCAAGGAAAGATGGTGGTGTGCAGATGAACGCTCATGGTACGCAAACGGCTAGAACCTCAGGTAGGTAAGCACGCCACAGGCCCTATTTTTGGAGCTGAGGAAACTGGGTGCTCCTTGCAATCGCTGGCCAGCACCTTTCCTTCCAGTGGAATGTGACTAGATTCCCAGCAGTCCTGTTCCACTTCTTATCTGCGGCATTCATAGGGGGTTGGCTATGGTGAAGATTGCTTGTGGTGGTGGTGATATGATGCTTGGGCAGTCACTTTATCTCACGTCAGGCATCTGGGTTGAGATTGTTCATTTGATTGGTATTTGAGCATCTGACTCGTTCCTAGAAGCAAGATGGACCGGGGGATGACGCTTGACTTGTTTCAATTAAGAGCACAGTTATTGTTAACTGTTTGCACCTTGTAACGGACCCATGAAGCGTCAGAAATTGTGATCCACTGCGTTCTAGTCAACAGTTCTAAAGTAAGCACTAGTGTTCTACGCAGCATTTTGGAGTTGTATTGGTGGTGATTTGCAGATGAATTGATTATCTCCAGACTGCCTTCACTCGGCACGTCCTAATATCGAATTGCGTGCATTTCCATGTCTTGCTATTTGGTCTTGTGGACGATAGCACTGATGGTGTCGAGGTAGTGCGATAGGCTGTCGGCTGCTGAGACCGATCTGATTCAGGAACAAAACTAGCTTCGAGGTTGGGATGCTGTGGTAGGTTTACGTGGCTGGGATAGGCCCAGTGAAGAACTCTAAACCGGTAACCCTATTGCAAAGCATCCATGCAGTTGCTCGAAAGGGGTGAGGTCGTTTTCGTTCTCAAATGCACACGACGTGGTGGTGACGAGTGCATTCATGGCTTGGGGTAAGATTACTGGCAAGCAGTTATTCCAGGAGCTGATTGTTCTACTGAAACCGTGATCTTGCCATCGCTTGTATTAGGGCTGCGTCTGCCCAGGGACGTGAGCCTGCGACCGCGGGTGCCACGTCATTATTACCGGTGTCACCGCACTTGTAACGTAGACGCATGTTGGTGTGTAAGGCGCATCGAGCTTATCCAGTCTTCCTCACTGGTCATGAGGAGCGAGATGAGTGATGTATTCATTTACTAATGCAGTGCTCAAGCTTTCACCCTTTGGAACGTATGTCAAGTGGGATAGTGCTTGTCTTGAATGCGTTGTTTTGTCATTCACGCATTGACTTCACCGCACAACTTCAGTCTTCCCGCCAGTAATGGAGCAGCTACATCCTACTCCATGTTTTGATCGTAGCAAACGAGTCCATATTTGTTGGAGTGTAAGTGAATGACCTGCTATACTGGTTTGTTGCTGCGCCGTAATTAGGGCTGTGAGTGGTCGCACGCATTCCCTTCAGCCGAACCACTTTGTTTGGCAAACTACTTGCTATTGAAACGGATTGAGTGGTAGGGGTGAAGAAATCGGAATAATTGGCGCATGAAGGAGTGGCATTTGAATGTGGGTTGATGAGAATCCAAATTGGCAATGGAATGCGCTGCTTATTGCAATTAAAGCACAGCACTAGATGTGGGAGTCCTCATTTAATGTATCAGCGTACCAATTAGAAGGCAGCCATTCAAGGTGATGGAATTGGGAGGCGCGACCACCACAAGACCCAATTCATAAGGATATGTAGGGTGGCTCTGGATGTATTGGACGCAATTCTGGCAGGCGGGTATTCCGTTAATACTTTCTAGTTATATGCTACGTGCCACTCTAGGACGACAATCCACTGGTCACTGATGATGGGAGCAATCGCTTGTTGAATAGCAGCGAGTACAATTCCAGTGCAACAATGGCGCAATCATGAGCGCAGTCAGTAAATCAAGTACCTTCACTCCCCAAGCAACGTGCGTCGGGACAAACGGGTAGACGGTCAGAGCCGTTGGTTATTCAATGCCTCACATAGCCTGCAACCACTTGCCTCAAATGCAATGGGTTTAAGTTAACCTGCCCAAGACAGAAGCAGAGGCTGCTTCATTTTAGTGCATTCATCACTGCACACGAGTACATGTTTGCATCACGACCACAGCACACAATCTCAGATCAAGATGTTATGGATTGAGCGACTGGCTACTTCTAGTTTGTCTAGCATTGTTGTGTGTGGTACGAGGACAGTGGCACTTCATTTCATGCTGTTTGCATTGGTGCCTTCCAAGGTTCGCCCCTCAGTTTGCATTCGTCTTCCTCACCAATAAGGATGTATCCATCAGAGGCAAAGGCACCTTCGACGCGCCAGTCAGCTTTGGTGTCAGTGGTGGCGGCGCTGCATGCCTGGTCTGGAGGAAAGTCTTGAAGCAGGCGAGGAGGACTACACCCCAAAGGCTAGTGAGAAGTGAGGACAACGAACCGGTCCAATGCGAACGCTTTGGTCAACCTAGCTATTATACGCTATCCCGTTATTGCCATGCTTTTCCTTTTCTGCACACAGCAACGCATCAATAACACATTCAAGTAAACTGACCGATAAATGACCCTTTTGAGTTCTACCTTATAGTAATCAAACAGCATTCCACACTTTAGTACACATGAGGCAGTTTGACTTTTAGTCACATTTTGCCACTCGTATCCAATCCTTACTCACTTGGTCCTTGATTGCATGGTGTAACGTGTAGAGGAATCCAACTCTGCCCTGTCCACCTTCATTGTCTGCTTAATNCTTGGTCCTTGATTGCATGGTGTAACGTGTAGAGGAATCCAACTCTGCCCTGTCCACCTTCATTGTCTGCTTAATTACTCGGCTCTGTGGGTGTCTCTCTCGCTTGCTCAACCGCTACATGTCCGACTGCCTGACTGCATGGACGTCTGTGAATGGCCCCAGTATACGTCACAAGAGACAGTTGCCGGTGTCGCTATGAGGGAAAAGCCTTGTTGTTTACACAACTTACTGATGATTTTCTTGCAGCGATACACCATGCAAGGTCTGGACAACTGCAACAAGTGAATTAACTTCTGCTCAATTAAGGGCTCAACATGGGTTACTAAGTATTGTCAGACCTATTGCAGTTGAGGTTTACGCATCAATGTTGATGGATAGCGCAAAATACACAACTTATACTAATTACTAAGGTCTTACTTTTAATAAAATAATTTCGGTTTAATCAAGGATCCTCTAAAGCTTTGTTGCGCAAAGTATGGAGCAGTTAGAAGTGTCTACCAAAGTCTACTCAGCCTTACTTAAATGCCAATGGCTTTTGGATGGTTAAAAAGCGAATGCGTTTGGTGATAATGTGGGACGACCCGCACAAAGAGTAGAGAGATGTCAATATTTCGATGATGGGAATTTAGATGACTGCCCGTAAAACATCCGAATTGTAAGCAAGCGCCATTTATGGCTTCAACACTCTTGTCTTGCAAGCGCATTTACTGCATAATACTTAAAATCTGCCCCACTGCCACCTCGCCCCAACGCATGCAAATTGCTCAAACAACCTACCATGGGTGAAGTATACGTTGAGAACTTTTACTGGTGCCATTGGAGGAGGAAAGCCTTGGCCACTCATGGGAAAGGGGTCGATCTGGACCCCATTTAATTAGGTTCGACCCATGTATTTTGCATAGGTCTCAGAATGAGAGGTGCACATTGGGAGGTGCGCTGTTGAGATGCTGACGTATATCCACACCTCATATGGCGCATAATCGAGCGCACGCGCATTGTGAGTTTCCGAGAGTTGCACCATGTCCTTGGAGCAATCAACATTGATACAGTTTTGAACTCTCCACTTGTTTGACACCTGAATGATGTCCCATGTGAGCTAGTCACTTTCTCATTGTGCTAAAGGACTTGAAGGCTAGGGAAAAGTCGATTCTAGCACCGAATCACCTATGATCTTCGTCAGCAGCCAAAAAGCTCATTTTTCAAGTACATCTTTCCTTAGTACGGACTTACATAAATAACACTCAATTCAGAAATTGCAATTGCATTGTCACCCCTTCCACCGCATCATTACCACAGTGCTTGACCTCATGTTTCTAGCATGCAACTTTATGCCCACTTTGGGCTGGTCGTGCTCCCCTCTTCAATTCCGTTGCATTGGCATCTGCGAGAGGCTCCTCATTCATTTGTCCTCGAAGAGCATGCCAATCACTGTGAAACTATCAGTAAGGAGTGAGTTCTCTCTGCCTGTTGTGCGTTCACTCAGATCGATTTACTTTCAGTTAGACTTGTCGAGTCAGAGTGATAGGGCTGCCACAGCCCTCTCCATATGCGTGAGCATACAGCACGGGAGCACGTCTTCAGATCTAACAGGTGAATAAACGCCTTTCGACGCTGTGGACCTGTGCGAAATCCCCCATGCGCATTCGAGGGTTGAAACAGCAGAATTCAAGTGACCACTCCCATCGCTTCCTTACTTGGCTGTTTTACTCGAGTGCACAGACACCTCTGACTGAGGAATTGGCTGTGTGTCATGCATGCACAAACTGACACACGAAATGTGAATCGCCACGTTTGCTGTAGCAGATGGCATGTAGGGTTCCTGGTAGATCTTTTTAAGGAGAGGTGGCTTTGATTGCGTCATGTGTGTGCTAATTACACATGCTCAATTCAGAGTGGACTACCCTTAGGGAAAATTGCTTCTAGTAGATTGGTTTCTGCTTGCACACAACAATGAGAAGACACTGGTTTGAAGTCTGTTCCCCTTGACATCCCTATTTGCCTTTTCCCGGAATGTTTGCACAATTCATAACCAGCTGATAAACATTCTCCTCTCTTTCTCAGCCATTGCGTTCTATCGACCACATGGTTTGGTTACATAGACAGAGGTCATCCTACATCACGCATTCATTCAGGCAAAATTGGGACCGCTTGAGTTCAATTTAAGATCATTACGAGTTTCGCCCTTATAGGTCCATGCTCATCGCTCAAAATCTGTGATACCATAGCTTCTCGTGTTTCAACCCATGCAGGCATCTTAGTTTGTAGTGTCTGAATGATAATTTCGTGTGCAGACATCGAGTCCATCATTGAATTGTGATGTGAAAGCAAAATAGTTTGGTGTGTAGTGAACTTCGTGGCATGATGCCCTAATCATAACTTGGGTTTGGGCGTCAACTGGTATTGTCATCTCCCAAACACTGCTGTGGTCAGCATCATCGAGTCACCATTTGGGTGCCTACTTGGTTACTGAAACAAACTGTAACGTGATTTCTAACAATATAGGAATCAACAATGGCAATATCCCTGTTACCTCTAGGGCGGTGGTGCACACCTCGCCTATGCACGTTGAAAACTAAGACCGGAAACCATCAAAGGTCCGCGTCGTTTATTACAGTCACGACGAGACATTTTGCATTGCACTCAACTTGGCTGGGTGTTCCGTGCAATGAGGATGACTTTGGTAACTCGTTGATACAATGGCGGAGGAATTCCTAAGCTTGGCAGACGCCTTCCATTTCTTGGCATAAACTCAATAATTGCAGATTTTCCATTTACCCCCTTTCCTTCATTGAGTCTAGGTTGACTTTTTAGGAATCGAACAATGATTTACAGCAACCTTCTTGACATGAAGCACATCACTCTTCAGTTACAGGCAATTACAATGGACAATGGACGATGATAAACAGGCATTTACTGGCTTCAAACTACCTATCGCGATGACAACTGCATGTCTGCATAGACTCATGCATCTCTTCACTAGGCGACATGATCGCTGTGCTCCTTCAATCACTACTGATCAACCAACCATTTAAGCTCGTAAATGCGAGCCCAAATTGCGGCGGTGCGGCACTTCCTTGATTACGCGAAATTTAGAAATTCAACTATGTTCCCATCGAAGCAACGCAACAGACGTCTCACAGCAAACTCATGCATCTCTTCACTAGGCGACATGATTGCTATGCTTCTTTCATCACAACTGATCAACCAATCATTTAAGCTCGTAAATGTCAGCCCAAAGCGCGGCATGCGGCACTTCCTTGATTACGCGAAATTTAGAAATTCAACTATGTTCCTATCGAAGCAACGCAACAGACGTCTCACAGCATTTTTCATTGCAAACCTGTGTATTCGCCAGATTGTCTAAATGTTAAAATGTGGGCCGCTTAGGCTGCACCAATGTGCTGCAGTAGTACCCCCATTTGGGTGCTCTACTACTCCACCTAAGCTCGACGCCCTTTGGTGTGGTGATTGCAAATGAAGTTGGCCTTGTTCTTTGCAAAAAGTGGGACTCAGAAGTGCAAGTTAATATGCAACGATTGCCATTGTGGGTATATTTGCGAGGCCCCAATAGGCAAGTAAACATGAACCCAACTACTTCACTACTGTCGCGCTTTTTTAATTGGCATTTCATGTTTCAAGTAAGGTGCTCCCACTTAAGATAATTTTGCGAAGCGGTGATTGCGGCTTCCATGATGTGGCATTTTCTACCTCTCGCAGCAGCTTGTTGCCCTTCTCGATCTTATCACGGTGCACCACCGCAATATCAGTAACAGCGCCTACTTTTGGAGTTANCCATTGTGGGGGGGTTTGCGATGCTTGGGGTGGATAGGATTTTAATGGTGATTCTTACCTGCCAGTAGTTTTGTGCGTGTTTTGTCACGCTTGGATTGAACGGGTATAGTTTAATTCTGCGACGTCTTTGGTTTACTAGCATAAAGTGACCATCCTCATTGACTAGGTGCCATGCATGCTTGCTTAAATGTGCTCATTAGGCGAGACGCGGTCAGGAGGTGCTAACCTCGTTTTGGACGGATGTCATCTCCTCTCGAAGAGCATGCGCACCCTGAATGCGAGTAGCATTCTCTACTTCCAGATAACAGCCATTTCATTGGGCAGACAGAGATAGCGTTTGCTTGCCGGCACTGGCACGCGTTCAACACAAAATAGCAAACTAACGCACTGTGTACCTAGGTGTGACAAAGATATCATCAATGAGGATGGAGTTCTTGGTACACGCTGATGGGCAATTGGCTAGCAAATCCAATCAGCAAGGAGCATGGCTCAGGCGAATGCACTGACCCACTGTTTCCATCCAGTGGTAAAGGAGCGAGTTCGTCCCATCTATGCGGAGGAGAATACGTGTGCACTTTCTCAACGTGAATGGTATCTCGCTATGAAATGGCTTTGACTAGGGTGCAGCATTTGAAAGAAAGACCCAAGTAGAGTGAGCAGCAATGAAAGAAGCATGGTGTTCATGCAGAGGTCGAAATGAGCACAATACGAGGAATGTACAGTCGGTTCTGTGACAGTGTTATTTGGTAGGAAACGGAAGGCGCCTTAGGTGCATTAGCAACCAACTCAGGCGCAACTTTGATAAAGGAGAGAGCAGATTTGATTTTTAGGCAGGCGCCACTGCTACTTCCATTTTACACAGGGTCAATCGTCCGAAGAGGAACTAGTGATCAGAATTTCATTCCACATCGCACCCTTATAGATGGTTTTTCAATATTTATTTGTCATCAATTGCAATTGTTTCATACTACTTCGTGTTTCAAAATGCATTTTCTTCCGCGTAAATTGCTTAATTTATGACTGAACGGTAGATCAGGATTTGTCTGATAAACATGCTAGAACAGGTCGGAATTCACTTTAGTATTTTGCTGTGAACTGACCCCGGACCATCCTTCGTGAANTTAATACATTGTTGTATTTTGCTGTGAACTGACCCCGGACCATCCTTCGTGAACGCCTGCTGATTGTTGTGGAATGGTCAGGTAAGCCCTGTGTTAACCCAAGCCCTTTACCAAAACAACCATTGCGTCGGGCACTTTGGCTTCAAGTCAGGTCATCAGCGTGCGTGACCCAGTTTCTCACGCGACTTCCGGCTTGGGATTTTCACATATGGTCGCGAGAAAGGACTTCATGCTAGCGTGGAACCTACTTAATCCAGCGCCAAACTCAAAACTTAAGCTTTCCTGGTGCATACTCAGGTAGTGCCAATGCCCTACTCCNCCTGGTGCATACTCAGGTAGTGCCAATGCCCTACTAGATTTGTCTGATAAACATGCTAGAACAGGTCGGAATTCACTTTAGTATTTTGCTGTGAACTGACCCCGGACCATCCTTCGTGAACGCCTGTTGATTGTTGTGGAATGGTCAAGAAAGCCCTGTGTTAGCCCAAACCCTTTACCAAAACAACCATTGCGTCGGGCACTTTGGCTTCAAGTCAGGTCATCAGCATGCGTGACCCAGTTTCTCACGCGACTTCCGGTTTGGGATTTTCACATATGGTCGCGAGAAAGGACTTCATACTGGCATGGAACCTACTAAATCCAGCGCCAAACTCATAACCTAAATTTCCTAGTGCATACTCAGGTAGTGCCAATGCCCTACTCCTTGCCACTCCCTTCAGACACAAGCCTACTTTCACGCGCGGATGTACTTACTGTTGCCCAGACTCTTCCTGTATCACACTGCACCACATTGCACCCGATCACATCCCCGATACTGGGTAGTGCCCAATGTACAGGCGGTAGGTGGCGTTCGAAACACCGCGACAGTCATCGAGCCATCACCTGCACCTATCTCCTTGAACAGGCCCAGATGCTGGCATATGCAGTCAATGGGAGAGTGACGCCTTCCTCGCCCATGCCACCATCACCACCACAAAGTGGCATAAATGTGACTGTACTTCTGTAGTATTCCAAAAACATCCCCTAGTATGGGGAAGATGGGCAGCTTAACGAGAAGGCTGTGCAATAATTGGAGTTTTGCACTTATGCTAGAACTTAGTGCGTAGATGATCTAGCATGAGTGGAATGAAATCTAAAAGAAAATGTCAATGATCTGCCTTTTTATTCTGGTCACCAAGACACCTTCACAATCACCCACTGACCAGTAAATTGCTCTGATTTGCACTAGATCCTCCCCACTTTGCTGCTTTTTTAAAAGTGCTGAGGTGTGCAATAGCGATAATTGGCGAGCTAGACAGTGGACCACACTCAGCGAAGAGGCGGGTCCATTCTACGCAGAGAGTAACTGCATCGTGTGCTTTGTGATGACGTATAGGT
>LWMK02000493.1:0-53719 GCA_001693075.2 Taenia saginata
ACTGATGCAAGGGCGCTTGCTTGTTTCATCGCACATGACCGAGCTTGACACTGCAACGGTGGTGCAATCCTTAACTGTTCATCCAGCGTGCTTACGTTGGGTATTAAATTAAAAAATTGCTGATCTTGTAATGAGGAAATTGAATGCTAAGGAACCGATTTATCCCGATTTTGTCATTTTGCACAAGAAACTTTGTATTTTGTGCTGAGCAAGAGGAAATGATCTATTTCTTTTCTGATCTTGATATTTGTTGCAAATATTAATTGCATTAGCGACTGGAAGGAGGCAGCAAAAGAAGAAATTTACTTTTAAATAGCTGAGTCCAGCTTGTCCAGCTGTACCTGCAGTGCTGCAATCGATGCAGTGCTGCAATCGGATATGCGCTTGGTCTCTCCAAGCATTGTTAAGCCAGATTGCAGCGCCTTTGGAGAGGATCGACCTCATGGATTATAGCTGACGACGGTTATTGGGCTGCGCTGGTTGAATCTGCCTCCCTTCGCTGTAAGAAATGGGCATCTCTCGAATGTCAGTTTTAGTCCAGTTATTTAGATGAATTCAGGAAAGAACTAAATTCCGGTGATCTGCTAGACTGGATTGGAGGGCCCTTTTGTATATGAAGATTTCCTTCTTGGAGGGTGTTATGGCTAACTGGTTAAAACTGGTTGTGGCATAAGGTAGTATTTGACCAGGCAGTGATATCTTCTTTTCGTTTTGCGCAGGTATTACCATAGGGCGAGGCAAATGATCCAAAGATTCCTGAACTTACTCTTGTATTAACTGGACACCTCCGTGACACAGACAGTGAAGCCTGCATGCACTGCATCCCTTCATTGGTCAACGTTTAAATGGCTCACCTTGACGCAATCAATGATGTGACGGCACCACTAGCTTTCGTCAAATGCTGCTTTCCTGAAATCGTCTTGCTCGCCTACACGGCTGAGCAACCAATGAAGGTGAAGCTACGTATGATGCTGCCCAAATATGAGCCAAAAGAATGGCCTGATCTGAGGAGAATTTCCACCAAACCATATGGTAATGCCACAGAATGTAGATTGGTTTCCAACTGCAGAGATAATAAAGAACTCTTTCAAAGCCAGTTTTGTGGTATTGTAGTCTTAAGTGAAGTTTTAAGTCTAAAATTGTAAAAATGAGGGGTCATGATAAGATTGCAGTGGAGAGAGGGAAATGGGAATAGAGATCATAGTCACCATCCACGGCCAAGCTTAAAGGCAGAATTTAGCTTATGTTCGACAATCAAAATTGTAGAAACCAATAAAACTCTAAAGTACACCTTAAAAATGCATGTGAATGCTGTGATGCCCAGGCAGTTACCATGACGGCCGTACTTCAGTGAAATGTGTGATTAGAACACTAACACTTCAAACCTGTTAATGCATATTGCATTGAGCATAGCGCTCCACGTTCCGGGGCTCAAGCTGAGAGATCCCGACGCTTTACCTGCGCCGCATTTACTTGCACCTACTTAGGCAGCTGTGGACCAGCTGCTACAGTGCGAGTGCTTGATATGTGGTCGTATGAGCTGAAGCCATGCAACTCCTACAATTTGAGTTGATATGGAAACAAAATCAATTAAACATGAGTTGGCACTGATTTGGCTTGCACATTAGTGGTTGTGTTTGTGCTGAGGTGCAGTGCTTAGCAAGGATGGCTAATCTCACGCAAGGTGAGAGTGAAATTAGGCGGCTAGCTAAATCAATTTTGACCGACACCGATGAAGATGTGAATAGGCCAGGGGGGACTCTCTGACCCCATTTAAGAATATAAATCTGTGCTTGGATGTGTGCATCATAACGAATTTTCCTGCTCAGCGTGAGCAGCGCAATTCAGGTAAAATGTCTCACATGAGAGGTCTACAAGGCAGCGGAATGACCATTAGCGTGCATCAAGTGTGAGGCAACGCTAGTTGGAGAGGTCGATTCCCTGAGACAAACTTACAATTACAACCCGCCTTGGCATGTCCAAATGATGCCTGGATGACTGCAGTGCAGTAGTTCCTGATGCGACGAATAAATATGCGTTAGAAAGGGTTGGGCGTAGTCAATCGGAGTCAGATGACCTGACTGCGATGCTGCCGACATGTACATGACTTCGCTGTTGACGCCTCTGCAGTCGTTACTTGAATCAAGTATTAAAAGTGGAGTGAGATAGGACTTGTGAGATTTCTTTGAGGCATGTTCAATGAGCTTTAGAAGGTTCCAAAGGTTGCAATGACATCTGGAGCGATATATGCAGCTGGCGAAGAAGTGTTTTTAAAAAAACACAGGTCTTATGGTATGGCCTGAGTGAGTTCCTATGCACCTAATTGGTGCTACTTCAATTGAGCCTCCCCAATGTTTTTAAGACTACCCGTGTTTCGAAATTATTAAATTTGAGTTGTATGGCTGCGACATGATATGAGGTGACTTCAACATTTCATGCCCGCAAGGTTTGTCGATTAGGCGGTTAGGCTGGGCAGTTAGTTATGTCCGCAGACATATGATGCATTCAGAGCAGTAAAGCGCAGAACCTACTGTTACGGCCCAAGTTGTTTTGCGACATCTTTAAATCCGTCTCTGACCACCATGAGACAAGTCTCGTCAAGCAAATATAATCCCTTTCAAAATCAGATTGTGAGACTATGAATCCAAAAGAATACTGTTCTTCCGACTTGAAATTAATGCCCTAACCTCGTACCAATTCTGTCTAGTCAGCATTTGGAATAAAAGATCACAATCATTTAATGCTGCAAATCATGTTACCGGCATGTAGCGCCCGTTCTGGATACAGCATAATGTCAGGCAGAACTAATGAGTGCAAGGCAATTAGAGGAGCAAGGACATCTTTAACAAGCATAAGTTTAGGACGACTTGATGCGACAGCTCAATACGCCTCCGCTTTATGCCCATTTTTCGGGCCATCGAAACATCCTTTCTCCTTATTGACAAAAAGTTATAAGGCAATTGTCTAAGTGGATGATTACGAAGCCCTTAAAATGTCCGCAATGCTAAAATTCTTTTTGGCAAACGAATTTCTAATCTACACAGAAGAGGTAAAATCCGAACAATGGCTCACCATTTGGAAGACATAGCGAAGAGACAAGTGAAGTTATGTAAACTTTAATTTCACGACCTCACTTCTGAAACCTTTGGCCGAACGCGCGACCGCTGCTCCTCTGCGTTTTTATCACACGTTGGGTTAAAGAACAGATCCAGAAGGTTCTTTTGCTCACCCAATAAAATCGGTGTAGGTTTTACTGGAGGATTTCATGCAGCTTGCCTTCCTCCTCAACAGAATGGATGCATACAGATGTACAATACGCTCCACGCTATTCAGTAACATCGCCCTATGCCACACGCACATGCGTCGCAAGCATCGTGGTAGGCAGATTTCATTTCCATGTGCACATACAAATCTGTCTCATGGATATATAAATTATCAAAAGCGTGTCTCCATGGATGGATGTGCCTGTTTATGCATGAATAGTTAGCGCCGGCTCGCAAAGCCATGAATTGTGCGCAGCGGAAGGTAAGTAGTTTCAGTTTAATCAACAAAGACTTGCATGGCAAGCAGGTAAATCAGGCGGATTGCAGCATGGTTTCATTTTTTCATGTGCGTTTTTTACGTTTCAGCAAGCTTGGATTTGCACTGTCCGACTCGCCTAAAGGTATTCAACACACTCGACATGCTCTTATGGCATCAAAAGTGTGAGACAAATTACAAGACCGCTGTGGTTGTCTTGTCCTTTAGCTCACTTATGCCAAAATTTCCATAAGCACTTTTTACTTCTCAAAAATGGACTCGAAGCACAATTTGTGCAGTTCATGTTTCGTTCCATTCGCCAACTTCGATTCGCTCCTCAGTCATTTTATCGGTGTACATGTTTGTGAGTTTATGTCTAAAAACCTCTGGTTGAGTTTAGTGCGTGCACTGCTTTTCAGTTATGCACTTGGCGTCGCCTAGCAACTCTTCCAAAACTAATGTTTTATTGTACCACTTCGCAGCCCCGAAAACGGAAGATTCAGAAGCATGCCCTTGCTGCCTAGAATTCTACCGGACGTGAGAAGCAGCAAAAATTCACATGCGAGCGCACTATTTCTGCAGGCGTCCCTTGTCGATCGAGCATAGATTACATTCACTACTTATAGTAACGCTTTGGTCCCTTCTGCTTTGCAGATATTTGGCACGCATTATTCGGATAGAATGAAAGTAAACGTCAACATATCAAAATAACTTAGGAGAATTTGGTTTCCTCTATGTTAATTTATTTACCATTTAGCTACAAATGATGGCTAGGTAAAGTACTAGCTCTTATTACTCAGCTTAATGATACTGGGAAATAGAGGTCGTGTACGGTCTTACATGAAGCGGATCTGGCTGTGCGAAGCCAACCGACTGTTGCTTGTATGCCGTTAATAAAGCTAACGTGGCATTTCGCCGAAATGCATTGGCAATTTGTCTAGTTTAGACGACGACACAGCGCCATCACATGGTCAACATTTGAGCGTGTACTCATTAGCGTTTAAACAAAAATGCTACAATTACTTAGTTATCTGCGTTATAGAACTCTTTGATCGACTGCCTCAGTTCTTTTTCAACGTGCATATGCCAATCTATGTTCTTTACAATTTGTAATGCACTCAATATTAGCTATAAACCCAGCTTTTCCCATTGCTATTCCTTATCCTGGTCAGTGTTATATGCAAAGTTGGATTTTCACAACAATTGCTAGGAAATTAGTAATAATATGGAAAATGTGTGATGGGTGAGAACAAATGCAGCGTGGGGAATAAAGATGAAGGCGTGAAATACAGCGTGCTAACTGAAAAGAAAATGGTATATTAAAGGTACTGTCGCTTTTGAGGTTGCGCTGAGGTTGCACTATGTCACATGCAAAAGCAGCTCATCATACCCAATAGATTTTGACACGAAGATTCATGGAATTCTGCAAACGGACATAAAAGTGGTCAGTTACTTTCAGCGTCTACATTGGAGCTATTTCTATTAACTACTGCGGAGGCGAAGAATGGGTGCTGCGTCAAACGTGCGCAGTAAGGCCGTTCGTTAGTTGTTGAGACACTTGGTATACCACTGTGCGGCGATTAGTAAATACTCAGAGGAGAAGAAGGACTCCTTAGAAGTCATAATAGGGAAACGATATTGGATGCACTTGGAGTACACAGGAAAAGCACCTTTGTACAGAAGGAGGTGTTGAACAGTGTGCTTAGTCATCATTCATTTCGCATCCATGTTGCTTAGTCAAGTAGCACAGAGCATATAATCCTGGTACATCTTAGGTAACCAGTGCATTGCCATTTTCACATAACCTTTGCGAGTATGGATTCTACCTCACAATTCAAAGTCCAAATGGACAGGTGGAACCCTAACGCAAACCAGGCGGGCATTTGATGCCAATGGAACTAGAACATGAGTTGACTGTGCTCAGTGGTTCGGTACGGTTTGGCAGCAGTCTATGTCCTGCGATTTGTATACCGGCAAAGCCAGTCGCCATTAACAAAAATTGCAACTTATTTTCTTACAAACACACAATAAGGTAAGAAGCATTATACAAAGTCAGTAGCGTGCCAATTCACAGGCTGGACGTCACCTACAAAGACACCCAAAGGAGCTTTGCCACGAGAGCACTATTGGTGGTCGGCAAGCGGAAACCAAACAATACAATCGCAGACAGGAGGAATGGTACGCAAGTGAACACACGTCAGTACACAAGTCAGATTCATGAAAAGTAGAGCTGGGCGGAAGAATGGAGAGTGGAATTTGGTTATATGCGTATTCATTGAAGTGAACACTATGGGGTGAGTTTGCGAAGGAATCACAATGTTGGCAGAATTCAGCATGGTGGTTTGTGCAGAAGCTATCTTATTGCTCGCTGTGTGCATGACTGAATGAGGTAATGCCGCAATGTGCGCAGCCGTGGGGATGGTCGCAGCAGTGGTGGTAAACAGCAACAGCGACCGAGGTTGTGCTCACATCGACGCTTGTGAAGACGCCTCCGGATGTCATGGAGGTGAAAAGCCAGTCGGTGGTGGATCACCTCCTCCATAATTCCATCTTATGTAAGGTTATTTAGAACCAGACATGGTGTTGACTCATTGAAATGCTTGTAATCAACCGCCAAGCCGCGATCAGAAAGAGTTTTAAGCACTGCTCAGTTTTGCAACGGAAGCACATGACACGGCCAGTGCAACCCCAGTTATCACTGTCTTCAAACACAACTTTTTGTTAAAATGGCAATTTATTGCTAGTTCAGTACCAGTGTTGGTTAGATGCCTCCTACTCCATATGCGATCCTTACTAGAACACGGCCCAATGCCTAGCTCCCATGCACCGATTTCGCAAAGTGGCGATGCTACGCACCATTCAGTAGCACTAGCATTCCACCTCAACGTTCTCCCCTTGAAGCTTGCAAGGTGATGCTTGAAGTAATAAAATTGTAAATGTTTTGCCCCCTTACCTTTTTTCTCTGACATGTAAAATAGGTAAATCTCGAGCACGATTATAGGGAATAAAACCACTGACAAATATCAAGCACATAATGTCATCAGTCATCCTAACTAATTCGCTGTATTGGTCGCAGCAGTAGCAGCATTAGAAATTGATGTAACTCACACGGTCACCGGTGAACTATTTTCTACGGCATCCACTATAAGCAAATGCTGGAAAATCTCATTTATTGTTTGCGGTAAGGAAACCTTTACGACGCCACTGCCTTAACTAAGGATGGGGTTGAGTGCTACTTGTCTGTTCATTGGCCTTCCTTTCCATGGTCAAACAAAGATATGGCAGTGGAGAAATGGCTGTCCGAGATGAGAGGTTATTGACTATGATATTTATCTCTTCTCTCACCAATCTCCTGATGCGATGCATGAGGACTAGACCACACTAGAATGTCAGCCTTTTGAGAACCAGGACAGTTATAGACTAAATCAAAAGTCGTTTCATTAGCAACCAGTCAAACTACAAAACAGGCCAAACAAACTAAAGAATTAAGTGAGTGAGTGAATTGGGATCCAGATAGTGAGTCAGATAATAAGGGCAGTTCCCACCCTACCCTCTGTCGTCCATTAACCTCCCAGTCTCCCACTCCTACAAATTACACTCTGCTGACAATAGCAATTCCATAACAATGCCATTAAACGCATTGGTAAGTAACTTCCCTTCTCAAAGCGGTCTTCTGCCTTCATTTAGCCTCCTATGCTCATAGCCCGTCATTTGCTACTCAGCTCTCACTAAGGCCTCACACACAAATATCGGTCGGAGAATAATCGCGGGGATCTACAACGGTTAGCCAAGGGCGATGATGACGAGAATGAACCCGTGAGGGGCTATGAGTCAGGATGTGGCCCGTCTTGCTATTTGTCTACAGGAAGTCAATAGTTGGGCATTTAGAAAAATGTGACAACAAGTTGTTTCCTCCTCACATATTTAGTTGCCATCAGTGCTGTACTGTACTTCTGTCATGTGTTCAATTCCATTCTACCCGACCCTACAACGTCTTACCCATCTCTTCCCACCCCCCGGCCAGCCAAACGGGCTAACTGCTATTTCAAGATAATTCCACGCCACGCCCACAACTGCGGTCATGCACGGTTCCGCAATTCGCGCCATCCACTCGTTTCCAGGGTCATCATCTGTCAATGGCCGACTGGTCGGTAAATCGATCCAATGTATTAGTAAGGGGATCAATGCATTGTAAGCTGTAATTTGCTCACTTTTGGAAATATCGAGCTGATATAAAGTTGTCCGCTGCTTCTCTACTCTAACGCACTTCCACAGATTGCACCAACTTCGAGGGTGTAAGCTTGCAGAACGCGACTTGCTCATACTTATGCAGATTTCACACTAACTCACCCACCTAACCGCTTGTAGCGATCACAGAGCAATGCGGCTTGACCAGGAGGATGGCAAGTGCCATTACTCTGCTCGCTCTACAGGTCCGAACACTGGCTTGCTGTGATCAGGTGGTCAAACAGGTCACATCGCACCCATTTTGCCTCACCAAATCTACGTCCTTGTTGCCAACTCTCTGCGCTGGCCGACGGTGGTCGCTGAAACTCTTTATTGTCCAATTTCGGATGCGAGGCTTAAGTGGAGATAGGAAAGCGATCGAAGGCTAAGGACAACAGTGGAAAAGGAGGAGCTATCTGCCAATGTGTCCAGTGGCACTGTTGAGAGACGGCGACGCCAACGTCAGCCCAATCAGCAAAAGCGGACTGAAAGTAAGTGAAGGCGGAATCAGGAATGAGACACAAGTAATGGGTTTTGCCCAAGCACGCAAACAATTTCGTTTGATCAAAATACCATGCAAAAGCTATTTTTATAGCACAGATCATCCTTCTTTTCCATTTGGACACAAAAATCCATGCGAATATTTAAAAGATGGAGAAGCTTTGTTCGTGTCATAGCTCTGCCTAACCACGCTTACATCACAGCTAAATCAGGAAGGTGGGAAGGGCTTGGTGCATTTGGTAGGTAGGTTTGTGTCGTGAACCTCCTCCCAACCCTGCGCAATTCCAAAGACCCCACGCATTAGGACTGCAGAAGGTGCTGAGACGAATCACATGAGATGCAATCTGTAAGTAAGAACAAGTTAGTGGCATTTTGAATCGAGACCTATTTGTCGATGCATCTAATGCCAAGAAATGCTAAAAGAGTTTGAGGATATCTTGCTTGTCAAGTTACTGTTGCGGGAAAATCTAATCAATTGAAATGGTGCAAAGGCTGAAGCAGAGGAATAAAGTAAGCTTTAGCCCAATTCCAACCAAACACAAAGTCAACTTCTCTGCAAAGGGGTTAAACACTCCCCCACATTGTAAGTGGACTCACGAAATGGCTTAAGCCACTCATTTATAGGTTGAAGCTGCTGTCCGACCATGGCTGCTTGTTGTTGCTCTACTACCCTCGGGAAACTTAAGTGCTGTGCAGTGCTTGTTTTTGTGGTACTTACATCAATCAAATGAACTTTATAAGCGTCTGACTGAGCCTTTCTGCAGCTTACAACTCATTTGGTCCAAATAACTGCAGCTGATTTGCAGCCACTGGGCAGAACCTCCTTCAGCATGACCAAAATGCACCTGGCAAATGTGTGCTGGATTAAAAATAATGCTAGCTGACTAGTGGCACACCTAGCAAACAACTACTGACACACAGGCTAATCTATGATGCATCCTAATCCGGGCCATGGTGATTAAACGGCACGAAACGGACCAATGCGCTAAAGCCATTTTAAGGTCAATTATACACCCCTTTCACCCCTCCTAAACCGCCAGTGTTTACGCCTCGTCGCCACTGATCATGGTCAACCCAACTTGGCATTGTTTGATAATGGTGGGTTTCGGCAGCTTCAATTAACTTCAGCATGCCTCTTTATCTTTATTCCTGCCCATTTATTGCTCTTGTTTTCTCCGTCATCACGTTGCCTTCAACCCATTTAGTGTCATTAAGTATGGCGTGCTTTCGCTATACTTTAAAAAAACGTAAAATCACCGACTTTCCAGCTGATTTAGCACTTGGAATATGCAATACTATTCCCAACTGGTGATAGATACTGTCAAGTCTACGATCAACTCAGGCAATGACTCGACACATCAGCAACTGGAAGTGGCTAGATAAGCATCTCTGTTGCCTCCTCTTATCTCAAACCTTTCCAACTGTCGATAGGAACTTGCTTGCTGCTATCGAATATCGCTTGAAGCGAACGAACTATTTCCGACAGTATTTATCTCAGTCAAGCCATTTTTCTTATCGAAGGTTTATCAGTTGTTGCCTTGCATTCACCGCTAACATATTTTGCTCCTTCGTGCTCTACAAGCAGGATTACTACCACCCTATTTTTCACACCATAGACCCCCATGAATCGCTAAGGCGTGGTCCTCATCGTTTTGATGTTATTAATGTTTTGAATTATAACTATACTACCCATGAGAATGGATATGATAGCATAATATATTACAATGAATTCGAACAAAGAAAATTTTAAGGTAATATCTTAAACTACGACTGCTACGTATTCCTGATGGATCCAGATTTTCGTTCCTGGCATCAACTACTGCACCTCTTGGATGCCATTAGGCCGCACTAAATATTAATTATAGCCATTTTCTCAAGGAGTCAGGAGAATCCAATGAATAAAATGCATGTCTTTGCAAACTTCATTGCAAGTTTTAACAACTTCATGGATTGCCCGCTTGCAACTACTGCGGTGGAATGGCGATTGTGTTGTGTCAAGCTGCTGGGTACCGGAGAGGTCAACTTGGATGAGTGGATGCAATTCGCCAATTACGACTTCCAGTTTAAGGGCATCGGCAGTATACGCAAGGAAGAAGGCACTTCATCCAAGTATCAAACTCTTAGAAGGTCCCCGCTTCCCTTGTAAATGCGCTCTCAAGTGCATTTCTGGTCTTCTGAGTCACCGTACTTTTCCTTTCTCAGCAATATTGGTGGCTCCTAAAACGACTTGCTTAGGTTTACTTGCTCCAAGTCATTCATTGCATAAATTTCTTAACACTCTTGTGCTAAATAATTTACTTTGATAGCTTAGGCATCACGATTGGTTGGAGGTGAACTCCAAAAGCACACACTATGCGTGAAGAGGTGAAAGGCAGAATTTCAGTGATTCAGATTTACGCACGGCGGTTTGGCATTTTAAAATCGAGTGAAGATTCGCAGACGGAAGCTGATTGTACACGTTTTGGATGGGGCGCCAAAATGGAGAGGAGCAAAATGTTAACGAATCACACCAATCTGGCTGGTTTTTCGTTATCGCAACATCTTCTACATCATTTCCCCCCATTTCCCCCCTTTTGGCAATTAATCATTTGTTCTTGCGAAATAGGGCGACAGCCTATTGAACACTCGAAACAGTAGCAGTGCGGTGAGATAAGCAGCGCCAGCACAGTGATCTCCTCGAGCTGCCATTGCAGATAGGCTTAATGTGCTATTAACCTGCTGTGGAAAATCCACACCAGGTAAACAGAAAAATTAGCTTTGCATAAATATTTTCACTTTGCAACACAAGCTGGATCACACTAAGCGTTGATAAGGTGCTTGTTAAACTCTTTGTTTGGCATCCGCAAATGCCATAAATTTTGCTGTAGAACATTGTCTCCATTCCTTCACAACGTCGTCAACATATAATTCGTCCTCATAATCAGCTCGAATGCTACTGCGCGTGGAGGTATTAGTGACGACTCCTAACGTGCGTTCGATAAAAATTTGTCTTTGACTTCTAAGCCCAACTCAGGCCTAAAGCATGGAGCGCATATTGCCCAACCAAGAAGAAAAGCAGAATGCTATTACTCAGTTTCTCCTTTTGAGCATTTAAGGTCCACCAAAAAATAACGTTTTTATTCTGTTTAGTGAGTCGCTTGAATTCATTTCTACTTTAAATGGCTTCTTCATTTTCGCATTTGGATGCGATCGGCGCGGCACACTGACTCAGACATGCCGACCTCGGCCTTTCATAAGTTTGCTGAAGGGGAATAATTTCCCAGCCCTCAAACAATGTACGACGCGACGTGCCATCGTCTTCATTTTACAACCCCAAAGATCTGTACATGTTTTATATAGAACGCCAAAATATTTTTTGTTATGAGGCCGTACCAATTCTCTTGGCTACGTTGCCGTCATAAAGATGGGGAATAAGTAATGCGTTAAGAAAATTCAAACAGATGGTTTCTACTGCATTAGAGGGTTGTCTAATTTTTAGATCTGACAAATGGCGCCTAAAGCGGAAAGAAAGATTACAAAGTCATCTGTGTGTGGGGCAACACCAGTCGTAATTGAAACAAAGCATCATTGGTAAAACAGAATTCGTCCTTTTCACTACTGCAGTGCCCATACACACTCGTTTCACAGTTAGTACTCGGTGATTGTGGCGCCGTGTCCATTTAAGGCAGAGAAGATAGGTGGGGTCTAACAGAGGTCAGTTCCAGTCGGTTCCCATACCAACAGTTTGCCGAGTCGTCAACCTCCAAATGACTTTGCGCGCCTCATGGACCTTAGGTTCAACACAGCTTTATCTACTCATATAACCACCAAACCCACCTGCTCACTTACTCGTCGAAC
Organism: Taenia saginata; assembly: GCA_001693075.2. Taxonomy (NCBI): domain Eukaryota; kingdom Metazoa; phylum Platyhelminthes; class Cestoda; order Cyclophyllidea; family Taeniidae; genus Taenia; species Taenia saginata. Next base: position 12,085 of record LWMK02000493.1, read on the forward strand.
TCATATACATGTTGTGCTAATTATATTCGGCCCGATATTTGTATTTTGTTCATCGCAAATCCGGGCAAACGATGGTGTGTTTACTTCCTCCCATGTCCTTTTGCTCACTCGTACTTCGCTGTCGTCAGTATTCTGCACGGATGTTGAGGTGCTAGACTGGTAATTTGATGTATTAGAGGCAGCGCGGAACAATGCGACCACGTTACTTCTTCTAAGGTTCCATCATTCTCATTTGACAGCTTAGGTCTTCACATGTCTTTTATTCCAGCGTTTATGCTCTGACCCATTTACCTTTGCAAGACTTTCAGCACAACGCCTGCTCTGTCTAATTAGTTGACATGTAGTGTGGAGGACATTGTTTTGCCTCTCCATATGCAACACCCATACAATTATGTCTGGCGCCCAATCGGTTGAGGTGCGTTTGTTTGCACAAGAAGTGTGTAACCTAGCAATGAATTATTTGTCAATGAGGGGGCTTTTGGCAGAGTCAATGCATTCCGCTTGGAGCTGCAGAGCATATTTCAAATTTTGATGTAATTGCTGGAATGTTGGGAGGCAAAAAATTTCGACTCTACTCCTACGTGAGCCTAGTCACCAATAGACATGGGTAGAGATCTACGATAAAAGTCAATTTGTTCCTCGTAATAGCGAAGAGCTTCAGAGAAAGCGAAAGGCATGGAGGGTGTAGGTGGCCGAGACACCTGTCTACACAGAAATAATGATCGCCGTGCTGATGCACGATGGTGAAGAAAGGCCATGCTAAATTATCCACCTTCAACTTAGAATAATGGCGCAGCGTTAGGAAAGCGTGGCATCGTAGGTGGCATAAAAATCGGATAACTGAAATGTGGTAGAAGGGAAGAATGGGTATGGAGTAATAAACAAAGAAATGAGCGGAGGTAGGTTGAGACAACCAGTGCATGCCATTATCGAGGGACGACAAAGGCTACCTAAAATGTACCCCAGGGAGGGATTTGACTGACTTACCAACGAGGCATAATCATTGCGTCTTTTAGTGTTGCCTAGTTTTATTCAAGCGTTATTTCTGCGACTTTAACAACTTAAATGCGTGAATTCCTAGTGCCTCTTGTTGCTTTCCCGTCACGAATAGCACAAATTGGGCAGGACGTGCCTCATCATCACCAACAATGATGATGGTCCTCTTTGATTGTCTGCACGAATGTCTTTTGAATGAGGAAACCGAGTTCTTAAAAGAACTGTTGCGCTAAATGTCACTGTCATGGCTGGTCTAGCCGCAGAGATGGTCCATAGCGATGTTATGATTTTCCGTTCAATAAAAAGAGACAGAGCACGGCTCAAAGTTTGTGGCGTTTATTCCATTGTGTCACTGTAGTTTCGTATATTCTACTCGCAATCGTTTCAGTGCATAAGACCAAGTTAACCTGTGCCAATATATGAGGTGAAGGTTGAATTGCTGTAGTGTCCTTGCATAGGGGACGTTCCACCAACAAAAGCTAAGGCGTATTTGCCGACACTACTCGCTCATTGCCATCTAACTATTTTGTTTAGTGCTAGTGTCTCTAACCTCTGCATATAAGACATCATTTAATGGCTTAAAACTCTGACGACGTGGAATGACACCTCAACGGTTGTGCCCAAGACCAACCTACCCTTTACTCCTTTAAGCATAACGTGTGCCTTCTAAACCCTTCTCTGGATAAAATGATTTTTATGCCATCATGGAAGGCAGTTTAACACGAGATCGCCAGAACGTTCTCACATTATGTAAAATTAGTAAGCCAGTGCTAATTGTTTCAAGAGCCACTAAACTAACTTGAAGATGAAGGAACAATGCATCTCAAGAAGAGGGATGCATTTGAGGTGGTTGTTGCAGCGAAAGGCGACGTTTGTCGGAAGCGCCAATGTTCTTGATTTGCAAGCCGTAGTGAACAAATTGTGATGGCTGGTTCAAATTAAGGTGTTCGTCTGCAGGGCATTGCCATTTTGTGGATGCCCACCCAAGTTTTATTGTGCATCCACGGCAGTTGTAGTGGGTAATAAAAACCTCAACTGTTATCATATAGCAATCAATTGATGCAACGTACATTATACGGTGCACATCTCAGCAAAATAGAGGAGTAAAATGTGCACTAAGTTTCGCAGAAATAGGGCTGTACATACAATGTGGAGATACAAAGTAGGTCTGAATGGGGCAAGAGAGAGCAGTTCATGGTTTGTCGGGGAAAACATTAATCAGACCGGTTTAAAAACCAAAAGTTATGTTGTTTTCAAGCATTTGCATTGGAAGGCAATCGACTTGTCAAAATCAATCTCCAGTTGGAGATGGTTTTACAACCCTTTACGAAGTCCTCCATATGAAGGAAATCGCATATTCTAAGCGCTACGTTTAGTGGAAGGCCAGTGATTCGAAGTTTTCCAAAGTGTTAGCAAAGTATGCCAGCGTTGGTGACACAAAAATGGGATGTCGACATTGCGGCCTCAAAGTTGACAAGCAAGGGAATAAGTGAGAGGTGGTGAAGAAGGGAGGAAATGAAAAATTTAACGGAGGCTACTGACACCCACCATTTTTGAATTGCGACAGAGTTGATTAGCTGCGTGATAGGGGTGACGAGGTTTGAATACCCATGCCATGGAAGGATGCAGGGGAAGGAAAATGGGGGGATTGGATTGACCTCGCAATGACGTCAACACATTGGATCGTTTCGTGATGCCTGTTGTGACTGTCACGCGACCACCTGATCGAGACAGAGTGCTCCTAGTCGTTCAATGTTAAGGAAGGATGTAAACAAAGCTGGTTCTGTGGGAATAATATGAATGTTTGCTAGTGCGGTAACAGGCTAGAGAAGTAGTACATGGGCCTCAAATGAAGGTGGAAAAGATTTATTTTTCTGCAAGCAGTTGACAATTATCGCAACGTTGCTGTGATGCTGCTAGAAAAGACAGCAGATCTTTTGACACCAGTAGCAGACATCAGCAGTTAAACACGTTTCTTGCCCAATATTGTTTGTTTTCATTACATGCTACAATTAATCACTTTCAAATTAAATTAGAAACAGAGGTTCAGCGGCAGTCTTTAAACACAATATTGTGTTCAATTTTAGGAGCGATAATAATTGAATGCTTTGCGGTACATCGTTGGTCAATTTAATTGCAGGTGGGCAGTTTCATGGTCCACCTTCCATTTTCTTTTGTGAAAAGTTGTGCTTGTTCTAACACATGCAAGCGGACTTTGGGTGACTGACCTATGCCAGCTGGGTTAAAGTCCTTTGAAAGCCAAATTCTTCAATACATCAAACACATCTATTATTGTTTACTCGACTGGCGAGCTCTCACAAGCTGCATTGTTTATAGCGTGACTCCGAATCGTGGCACGCAACTCAGCTCTTCACCACTGAACATTGAGCGTATTCATAAATTCCTGTCAATTGAGGCGCGACCTGTTTGCGTTGCATTTCCTACCTTAATGCCATGATAATATTACCTTTGTGCATGTCGTATTTTGATCTCCTGACATGCTCACCTACGCGCTTTGTAAAGGCGAAAAGGGAAGGATAGTGAGGAAGGGTGAAACACCTCTAATTTAGATCATTTTTAGTGTGCTAAAGACCGTGTTTATTGCTGTTGTAGTGAAAAAGACAAAAGATTTAGAACTGTGAGCCAAGTAGGAACTTCAAACCCAGTGCACAGATAAACCAAATTCAAGCAGATTTCTTTCTTTGTACGACAAATATTCGATGGTAATGAATTGTTGAGGGTTGGACTTTGCTTTCCTGTTGGGAATTTTACAAGTCTAATTTATATTTCTTTCCCATTCACATCCTCCAAATGAATTTAAGTGGCTAAACTATACATTCTGGTGTCGATTGGTTGTTCCTCTAACTCTCGTTTGCATTCGCTAGCGACGCACTGTGCATTAATGCCTCAGGTTTGTCACAAACGTTCTATTGGTGAGCAAATAAGGAAGAGTATGTTGTTGCAGTTAAAAAATTCTAATTTGCAAAACAGCTGTGGCAATCGTTACACATGTGCCAAAGCTTGAAACGGAGCTATTTTCTGGACTTGTACAGGTTATTGAGCAAGTGAGCGCGCAAAAGGTGTGCTCGCACTTGAGAGACAAACCACCTATTCACCACCGTGTGAGTGTGTAGTTAAATGGAAACATATAAATAGGTGGGCGTGATAATTATCAATAAACTCTCTCGTTTATCATTGCTTGAATGGTGCTACTACTGGCACAACCTCGGCACAGGACCCAAACTGCATTTAGGATCATTGTTGTGCTCCAAACCAATATTATAAAAACGAGGAAATTCATCAGGGTATCGTACACAATGTTACTCAAGCAGTTTAAGTGGTGCGATTCGCATAAAGTGGTAGAAAGTTGCAGCTGCATCACAAAGCCCGAAAGCCATTTGATGGGACTCGTAATGTTTCTTTAACACTAATAACAACAGCCTCCCCTCTGTCCATTTCCGCCATTCCCACCTACCAGTATCCTAACATTAAGGCCTTTTTTAGAGAGCCTTTATGACCGTGAAGGTGATCCATCGAATAAGCTGGATGAGGCAGCGGAAGGCCATCTTCCTACTTTCTAACCTCATGCTTCCTGTAGCGACCGCTAGCATCAGATCTGTCCCTCTAGAAGCAAATAATAAGACCCATGGTGACTTCGGTGTTTTTATGACCCCGTAACTGATCAACTCTTCTACCGAATGGCATGCATCCTCCGGATGAGAGCAAGATTAGCATCTGTCTGGATACAGACCGGTCTCTCTTATCTGATGCCTGTCCTGTTCACAACGGCGTGTCCTTTTTGCTTACCCCCAACTGAATGACTATGTTTGAGCATTGAACTAATGGTGCCCAAAGGTCTTTCGTTTTTCTGTCGAAGTCATGTGTAAGGTGGGTGAGGAGATCATCAGAGCTGTGAATTGGTTACCGTGAATTCAGAGCCTTGTTAAAAAGGGACAGAACCTTCCATAAAATCAAAGATAGGATTGTGATGCCAAGAGTCACATACCAACCCGAATCTGGGCACATTCCAAATTCCACCTATTTGTTGCCCTTCCTTTTCTTCCCCGTAGCCTTGGCATGTTCAATATTAAACTATGCCGTTCTTGGCATGAAGTGTGAGGATCTTGTCAGAGTCGAAGTTAAACTTGCATTGAGTTACATCTGTATTTCCAGAAGTGATAGTGATTTGAGTGAAGCAATTAGGATGAGAGAAATAGAAGACTGCCTAACTTGGGGCTAGAAAGTGGAAAGCCTCCAAATGAAACCATAAGGCGTGGTTATGAATTGCAGATGTTTCAGCTCGTAAGCACAAGTGAATCCCGATCCTTCTTCAATATTATAATACGAGTTGCTGTTCTTGTCGACGTTTTTCGTGTCTAGACTAATCACTATTGCAGCTAACTACAACCAACTTATATTGTTCAACCCAGCAAAAATGTAGTATGATGCAGGTTGGTCGGTTCGAAGTTACTTGTCAATCTGCAGACTGCCACCCTGCTTACTTTCGCCACTAAGCCCTATAGTGGACAATTATCCGGATAATGATACCAGTGATCTTACCTTGCCACTGCGTCATCTCATTTAGCACCATTACGGTCAGCACAGTCGTTAGGCAGCAAAACCAACATTTCAAACTGCCCCGACTCTTGAGATGTCTTGCATGAGTCCGTAATGAAAATGTGACTCGGATCAGCAATGGGCGCATTAATGAGCTTGATGTCCAGGTAGACGATGGGTATGGCGTAAAGATTCTGCAGACAGCTGATAATCTCACAGCTTCAAATCGTGCGCACTTGTCACCAAGGCAGCCAACATTTTTGTGAAATCCTGCAGGTCAGAAACTTTCTCCTTGTGCAGCACAAAAGACGGAGCCTTATAAAGTAGAAAGCTTTGCAAAAGTGCTGCTATATATGGTGATTGCTCTCTCTCTTTGTCGAGTCGCATTTAAATGTGGTGCTCTCAAATAATGAACCGAAGAGCAGAGATATATTCTTTTGGAACTGATTCGTTGCACAAGCAATACTTATCGTCATCATATCACATCCTCCCGTGTAGACCGTCTCCTAGACGAGGAAGTAGGACCCATAAGCAACAAACTTCCCTAGATCAACCTTTCCATTCTGCATGCCTTCGACTTACTCAGGCTGTATCTCCTGTCCATAGACTAAACACCAAAGCAGGCACAGCCGACAATATTTCGTTTGCCTGAGCCAAGCAAACCAAACCTCGTTTTCTACTGGCTTTTCGCATTTAAAACTTTTCCATTGTGATGCGTTACCATTGGTAGTTCTGGCATGATCGTCATTCAAAAATAGGTGTTGAAGCGAATTCAAATATCACTTGTATGTTGCTTTAATTTGCCTTCACCACTTGACTTACCTGGAATACGAGGGAGCAGAGCTCTGCTAATTTCTCACTTGGTCACATTCAGGCCGTGGGAGTTTATTGTCTCCTGATCGAAACTTGTTTGCAGACAGGATGCGTGTGGTTGGTGTGCATCTCTGACGTTAACCAATAATCGAAGTACTTGGCAGCTGCTAGCATCTTGGGAGATTAGCAAGCAAGGCGGAGCAAACTGTGACTTCAACGAATGTGTAAGTTGCGTGATGAGTACCATATTGGGCAAGTTTTTGACAGAACACGAATTCCGAGGTAGAAATCATGCTTCGCGGATTTTTCAGTGGTACTTGCCCATCTGCACGACCAAATTTAGGAGTTTCAGATGAGAGTTTCGGAATAATCTGTGACACTGTTATCAATTAAGCACTACTCGGAGCACAAAGACTGTGCCAAGTGAATTGACGCAAAGTTAAAGGGGTTCAAATGCATTTGACTAAGCTCGAAAGTATGTGAGTGCTTTTGTGTGAAGATGATGACAAAAGATTGAGGGGCCTCGATGACCTTTGATCAAATCTCAAGTTTAAATTGTTTTTGTGGATTTTTTTGGTAATGCTTGATCCATCTCGAGCAATGAAAATTTCTGCATGGTCAAATTTCGGAGTATTGGATAGTAGTTATGTAAGATTTTGCGTCATTGCCAACAATCGGACACCCAATGCTTGCCGCGAGCATCGCAAAGACATTGTTTCATAGGCAAAACCTTCGCGACGTGCAAAACAGCAGGAATTTGGGGGTCGCTTGACGGCAGCAGCTTCAAACACGGAGGCATGTAAAGATGTCTTCAGTTCACACACCACCACCACAGACATCGAGTGATTTCGCAGATGTGGAAGCATATTTGGCAAATGGGCTGTTGACGAGTAAGCAGTCAGCTATGTCCAATGAAGCAACGTTGCATGATGCAGGCCTCCAGAGTACCACACTCTCGACGCGATATCGTTCTCATCCACTGCTCTAGATGTCCGAATAATGTCAAAAAAATTTGGGCTGTTTAAGATGTGCACATGCCACGTCGATTAACGGCAGCGTCACTAAACTGCAAGAGACCGGCAAGGGCTATACAGAATGCCAAGAGAATCGATGAACTCTTCGCCATTTTCGATCCTAGTAATTCTCGCAGCCACCATTCTTCCCATAGGTTCAATAACGGGCAAGCCAATTCACATCTGATCTTTAAACCATTCACTTTTGGACTATAGTCCAAATGGTGTCGATCGCTCCCTTCTCCTGTGTGCACACATAAAGCAGCCACGTCGCAATCCTTTTTACCGCTTAGTCTTTGACGCTCAAGTAACCAAAGAATGGAGAGGCACTATGTTGTCTGTTGAATTGCGTGGGTTCTAAGCAACAGCGTTTAGATTCTTCAGTAAATATAATTAACCTGAGATTTCGCGCACACTAGGCAGGTGGAGTAGACGGCGGAGTGGCACTACAACTCGCATAATATAGTATGAGTACCTGCGAGAAGGAGATCAGGGAGAAAACATGAAGAGGTGTAGGCACAAACAGCGCCAGGTAGAATTTTTGACGTGTTTACCTTGATCAGTCGAGATGGTGGTTACAGGGATCCATTTAAAGCAAGTGTTACTGTTCAGCCCCCCAAGCCTTGATAGCCTATACAAGTTCTTTGCCAAATGCATGGCTGGAATAACAAACTTACTGCAAAACTAAGAGGAAGTTAACAGCCAAATTATTGGTCTAAATAGGCCCTACATGCTGAGAATACGTCCCTGCCTGCGTGAGCACGAAGCCGATGTGCTCTTTGGTCGTTTGTTTCCATTGAGAAGCAAGCCCCACTCGCTGCGATGGTAGATGTGTTTGGAGCTTGCAACACTAACAATCAGATGCGCTGGTATGGATTAAAGCACGTCCTCGCGATTGTTTCAACTTCCACTACTCAAAATCGTTACAAGGCACTCTGCCCTACATTTAATTTCAACACATGTCTGATAGCGAAAGATTCTTATTAATTGAGACAAGTACCTACGCAAAATGTGGAACGTGAATTAGTGACTGTGACCTGTAAGGAGCGAGTTGCGCACTGCCAATTACAATAGGCAAGGATGTTTTATCAAGTAAGTGGTATTTATTCACCTCACTTGCAAGCTTATTGGGAATTGCGATTGTATAATTTTCTTTTCAACACCACTTTAATCCATAGAAATTCTGTGATGTTTGGATAATATACAGATGCATTATAAGGATAGACTAACATAAAATGGTACACAAATGGTAGCAAAGGGCCTTGTGTGCTATCCCTAATTGACACCACATTAAGTTATGCAGCTATTTTAACCACGCCTAAATTCCACTGCTTTCTCACGCCTTCAAGAAATGCGTGCTATCGTTCCACACAAATTGCTAAATTGACGAGGAAGGAATATTTTCAGTTAACTGCACTTAAACTTCAAGGCCGCTTTTGGCTTAATGCACGGCATTTATCCAAAAAAGCAATGCAAATCCGAAGTTGTGCTTACGGCTTCTAAATAACAAGAATGGAAGCAATGGGTGTGGCAGTATTTTTGTCCGCTGAAGTGAGAGGGCCATTAGTTGAGAGCTATTAGAGGACTTTCAATCCGCTAATGCATCCCGTATGCCCAAACGGAAAACTCAAATTAGAATTCTAGTGCAGGCTGGAGTACAGGCGTCCAACTATTTTCGAGCAGTTGCAGGCAATAATCAAGAACAATACTAATCGTTAGGCGTTCAGAGCAGGAGGGGAGTTGAGGAGAGCTTGTGCACCAGCGACTAGTCCTTCCATCTCCATGGCATACAGAGGCTTCTTCATAAGCGTCAGTGTAAGAACAACCTCGGTCGTGTCTGCTATTCACCACCTTTGCTGCGACCATCCTCACGGCAGCGCGCACGGTGAGCAACATTGCGGCTTGTGCTCAGACAACCATGCCCACTTCTGCCCACATTGTGAAGCCTTCACAACCCCACACCACGGTGCCCACTTCCACAAATACGAACATGGCCAACTTCCACACCCCATTTCCTTGGCTCTCTGCTTTCTTTGAAACTGAATTGTATGCTGAGGTGTGCCCACCTGTATGCTAGTCGTCTTGTCCCTAATTGTTCCACGGGACAGACATGCTTACTACCCGTTTGGCTCAACGTGCGTGCTTGCCTATCTCAAACAGCGCTCTCGAGATTTTCAACTCTGTGGGGTGGAGTTTTATTTGATGTCCAACCTGTGACTCGCATGTGAATGGCTTAACATAATATTTTCACCTAGGCACTAAAGTTATTGAGATATCAAGCGAGCGTTTTGTGAACAGCGATCAGCCTTACCAAAATACAGGTCGCAGAGCACAGACTAGCATCGAACGGCACCAAAGCACTAAGCTCGGCTTATGTATGTATCGGTGGGAATTATATTGTGAAGAAGTAACTTACTAGCATCAAATGCTTTATTGGCTGCTAGTGCTTTGTCTCAACATCAACGGGGCGCAAATTTGCCTTCAAAACACTCACTGTGCGGGCGACGTGTTGACCAATCCAATAAGCGCGACTATAAGTGCAACGGTTTTGTTTATTCGGCTGCGTTACGTACTGACCACACACACACACGGTCCCTTGGATATCGTTCCCAATGTTAAAATAACTTGTTCTTAATTAAGGGAAGCATGACATTGTTTCTCGCCGGATTGGAAAGTCATATATTGAAACCATGCCTGAATGCGATGTAGTTCCCTTCCGAAGTTACCTTTTTAATCATATATTTATCCTGAATCGTTTAAAGATTGACAAGATCTAAATTTCTACAACCCTTAATAATGTTGTAAAACGCATTCTCAAAAAAATTAAGAAAATTCTAACACATTTTTTAAAGTTTCTGTGGAGCCATTCGGTAAGTGTAGGAAATACTATGCAGATTAATAGCACTGCTTAGTCAAAAGAATTGCCATTCCTTCTCAGCGCGAGTTTAAATTTATTGGACTAATGCGACAGACATAAAGTGAAGTATTCATAAATAGCTGCAGTGGTAATGACGATGATTATTGCTAATTCCTTTCGGAAACGCTGAGTTTTTAGCTTCACTTTGGAACACGAATTTCACCTCTTAATATGTCGTCTTTGCTGCAGTGCGTAAGTAATTCTCAGTTCGTAAGGATCGCAGCACACGGGGTGCATGTAAATTATCATGATTGCTTCCACTTACTTATACTATCACTTGTGCAATGATTATATCGCTGGAACACACTACGAACTTCAAGAAACATAGCACTTAAGGCTGTGAAACTAAGTGTGCAACCACAACGGGACAAAGTGTAGTCGATGCATTCTCTCTTTGCGGACTCGTACCACTTCAAGTCACAATAGTGTTTTTCAAAATGGCCTTAAACCGCAGATTATGCCCATATCAGTTAAATAGCATCAGTGACTGCAGAGTGTAATGCGATGGGAACCTGAGGGTTTGGATGCGGAATGGAGTGATGGGTACTTTAATGTCAGTGCTTTGTGGTGGTGACAACTGAGGCCACCCTGAAGCACTTTGGCATTGGGAAAGCCAGCGGTATGATGGCCGTCGACTGTAGGTCTGTGGTAATGGTGTTCCCTGGCAGTCGGTTAGAGCTGCACGCAGTCGATCGGGCACTCAAGCATCGCATGCTAAATTGTGACATGCAGAACGCAGCCACAGACACTTCTGGCTATAATTCATTTCTACATCTGGCACCACCAAAAAGATTCAACAAATCCCTCTTTTTAGTAACAATATGCGCAGCAATGCACGGTAAAAATTTTAATTGCACTTTCTTTACAGAAGTTTAAAAGTGCTACTTTAAAACTCATTCTCACCCCTAGGCACCGGACTACTTGTCATCCACTTGTAAAGCAATAAATTTTCGAACCACAAAATGGCGCTCACAAGGAGGAGGAAGCGGTCGAAGTTGAGTGTTTCTATGGCATGCCCAAGTATATGCCCTAAAACAAGAATTGCAACGATGTTGATAGCCACGATGCCAAAGGTCAGGTGACACAGTGGTGCCAGTGCTCTGCGAACCTCTGATAAGGGAGGCTTATTCCCGCTTAGGCGCGATGAAAAACGTAGATCCGTCTGTCTGGCAATTGGGTTGTTTTTTGGAGTCCGGGTTGCGCATTTAAGGATTAAAAAGAAAGGCAGACCATTGCCATTTCGGTTGAACACTTTCCATTGGAATAATTTTAGGCCATACAAATGCTGAAAGTATCAAAATTTGTCCCTTCTCTGAAGCAATCAAGCTCCAAAATGGGCGATGGCCAAATAGTTAACCTAGTTGAACTACCGAAAAAACAGCTCTGACCAGGGCACGAGGGGATTGTCGATCTCCTGAACGCAGCACCACACGCTAGATGCCACTTTGGGTGAAAGAGGCTTGGTAAAGAGGAGGGTGATCAGTGCAGGTAGCAGAAAGCCACCCATTAATGCCACCCCAACCGCACCAGCTGGACTTGAATGGGGTCTGGTTGTTGATGGTGTTGTTAAAAAGTAAAAGAAAAATGCTGAGAACAAGAATTTCAACATGCACATGGCAGCATATAAAAGGCACAAATGTGGTTCTCCGTTTTTTTCTCTCTGCGACAGGGCGACCTGCGGTCTGTGTATTCTACTTCGAATCAGTCAACAACACACAACAGTGCACAACCTCCGAATTTCCACGCCTACAGTGACTGATTTAGAATGCACACGCTATTAGTTAGAATGGGCCTTTTACTGAGTCCGAGACTAAGGGCTTTTGTCTACAAAATCAGGTAAAGCAACAACAACATATGTGTAGCTATCGAAGCTTTCTCAATGAACTTCTGAGTGACTAAAATGAACCATGGTTATTTGTGCTGACGCGGTATTCTCTAGCGCAAAGTACAAGTAAAACATAGAGAGTCTAGAACGTACCCAATGATGACACGTTATTAAGAACAAGCCAGAGGGTGAGTGAGGCTCCTGCGTTAACAAAGTAGCCAACAAGAAGCGCGGTTTTTGAGAGACGATCCCAGAAAATAATGAGGCAAAAGCATCCCACAAAGGGAGTGCACAGACCGTAGAACAAGAAATTTGCCATCTAGAAGGTAAGCCTTAGTTAATTATATCACGAAATGCAAGAGACACTAAAAGGTTCTTGTAATAAATGCATCAAGCTAAAAGAGCCTCAATGCAATGGAACAACTAAATATCCGCAGGCAGGAAAACACCTAATCGCCAAGACCAGACTTTCTTTTACACCCTCTTTACCTTCAACTGTGCTTTCTAATTACCAGATTTGATTTCTCTGCACTTTTAACGTGTGATTCTTCCTGTCACCTATTCCGCACAGTTCTTTTCCTCCCAAATGGATTCCATTCGCTTTCAAACGCAGTTGAAATGGTGATTTAAGAGTTATAATATCATGTCAGAGGGTTACAATGAATGATGCAGAGAATAAGCTAGAAGGCGTTATGCTAGAACATACTAGCCTAAGGTGCCAATTCTGTTTTTGGATGATAGATACAGACTGCTGTTAGCAATATTGATGAGCTCAAATAAATCTGTCTGACATTCTAATACGGAGCATTTAGTGAAGACCAAAAAGGTATATTTCAGTTTAGTGAGCTCTCTGCCAACGTCTGAAGGAGTTGTCGCCTTTAATGAAGCCTAACTCGTGGAAATAATGTTGGAGCTACGCTCAACTATACGCACAGCCGGAATAACCTTGGAACTATTCAGACCCATTCAAAGTCGTGGAATGTGTCGCATCGTCTTCGGCTTAGCAATTGTTCTCAGCATCACAGTTGCTAGCGCATCTGTCATGCTCTTACGATGCTGCTGACGATTAGAGCCAATATTCTTGCACTCCACTCAAATGCACCGATGCAACTTGTGTGTCCTGCTCGATTTGGGAAATCAGCACAAGTTTTCCACAGTTAGACAAAGGCCAACTTAAGGTGATGCACTATATTAGCTGGTCAAACGTGATCTTAAATGGTCCCTTTAACTAAATCTCAGTGCCTTTTAACACAAGCGTCCCTTAGGCCTAGGTTGTTAGCAAAAGACTAAGAATGTGCTTTATGTCTTAATCAACTTCACTCATGTGAGTGCAATGACTGTGAATGGACAGCAGAATTCGAGATTTTTCTTCATCGATTCGCTCACGTGAATGCAATGCGTGTAGGTAGAAAGTAGAAATTGGGCTTTTCCTTGTCGAATTTGCTCATGTGAGTGGGGTGAATGTAAATGGAAATTAGTAAATGAGCTTAATCTTTGTTAGCTTCGCTAACCTGAGTGCAGTAAATGCAAAAGAAAAGAGAAGTTGCAATTTTACCACACCGATTCGCGCACGTGAGTGCAATTTGGATGAATGGAAAGGAAAGATTGAGCTTGATCTTTGTCGACTTTCCTCTGATGATTGCCGTAGATGTGGATGCAAAGGAGAATTTGAGCTTTATCTTCATCGATTTCGCTCTCGGAGGTGGCAACAGAAACCTGCCTATGTAACAGTGCCTTGTTAAGTAAACCTGCCTATGTAACAGTGCCTTGTTAAGTTGTAAATGCTTAAACTAGCTGAGATTTACTTCACACAGGCGCAAAGCTAATCCGACTTCTCTTCTCAGTGCCACTTAAGAACAATCGCAACTCCAACTAGCATGCTGCCATTGGTTAAAGTATTTTGTCAGTTTCTACGGCGGTGTTTGTGCTCTGTAAACTACTTTGTTCAGGCAGCATAAACTCCTTTGCAGAGGCTTCTTGATTTCCTGAATTCTAATGGAAATACGCCCGCATATGTAGAAATGATCGGGATAAATGCAATCGTAAACACGGAAAGCGTTCTGTTTTAAGCACATTTTACTCAAAAAGGTCAGGGTTGATTTAATATCAATGAAAGGAAGGTTGGGTCAGATCGTTGGGCTTGCTAAAATGCAGAAGGGTGAAAACATACTTACCATAGTTGCATTTGTGTGCGCTGCCCAAAAAATTTGGCATTTGCTATTGCTGTGTCAGTGACTGTAAATAGTCAAGCAGTTGATGTGTTCTAATGCGACGCTATGGATTACCACTTTCGCCTTATCGCACCAACTTAGCCAAGCTTGATTAATTTTGTTTAGTAAGATCCGTCCCCTATCAGTGCCAGTGTGACTTATTTGCGCAGTGAAAACTTCTCGTACTATGCGATCGGATTCATGTGGTCGCATGAAGTCAGCATAAAACCTGCTAGAAACTTGCATACTTTGCTAACAAAGTGACACTCAATTGCATTTTTCCCAGGTAATCTTCACTAAGGGTCTGCAGGTTAAAAGAAACCAAAGCGTTACTATAAACAGTTATTGCGAACTACACCAAATGGACGAAGTAGTACCCACAGAGATGCCGTAAGTGCATGCAATATTGCATCTACCCATGCAAGATATCCCAGAAAGCATTCTATGCAATGAATGCACAATCCTGGAACAGCATTTCTTTGGACTGCAGCGTGGTAGCTCACGCCGCGTTCAATTAGAATTAAACGGACTTCTACTTATACATATTTCGGTGGTTTAAAAGTAAAGCTAACCGAATTTAGGAATTATTGCGCTGGACATACAGCTTACATTGTGATTTCAGGCCTTAAAGTTAAAAAGTGTTTTTCTTACTCATGGCGTCCATGAACAATAAGTGATACTTGGATCTTGCAATCTTCCACAATTTGTGGTGCCATAAGAGCAAGTCGAACAATACCCATAGATGCTAAAGTCTTTATTATGGCCAGGATATTGGTGCTGCTAAGTGGCTAACAAAGACTGCGGTTCACTTGATCTGGTCACATTTGTGCAAGCCATCGCCATTCAGATCAAAACATCTGCAGCTCCGCTTGGTACATATAATTGACACACTCAGACGTAAAGTCTAGGAAGACAAATATGCCCCTTGCATAAACATATTTACATACGCGCATGTGCATGTACGTAAAGAATCGCATCTCAAATTTGAAGAAAGCTTAAGTAGCGAGTGAATATGGAAGCGTATTCGGTGCAAGGTGGTGAGTATTTACGACCCGAAGGACACAGTTAAGGCGCCGTAGTGGTCAAGCCAAAGTGCCATAGATTGAGTCACCTCGCGCCCTTCCACGATACAGGCGTGGGAGTTGAATGTGGAACTGCCCATGCAGCACAACTTATCATATTGTGTGGCCATGAGTCGGCACTTTTTTGAAACAAACGTCGTAACATTCTCGTTACAACGCATTTGTTCTAATCCAGAAAGTAAGCGTATAAAGAAAGCTAATAAACACTTAATCGAATTCCGAGTATTGTAGCAATGTTTGCTGTAAAATCTGGAAGATCTAGTAAGTAGTCGATGATTTTTATTAACTCCACTTTACTTGATATTATTAGATACTTTAAGCTTGGGGTAGCTCTCTATGTACGCTCCGTTCTAAATTAGTCTAAATGCGCTATAATGTGGCTGTTACCAAGTTTTTTAAGCACAATGCACGTTCAATTCCATTTTTTTACTATGCAGCACCTCAAACGATAAATTACAATGATTTCTGTGGTTTTAAATGTGATTAGTTCTCCTAATGACAATGGACTTCGAATAATGAGACGTAATTTAGCTGAAAAAACTCCTAGCTTTACTGAGTGTTCAGCATTCACTTACTATTTTTATGAATAAATGCCTATTTATGTATATGCGCACATCTTTTTATCCACTTATCTGTTTTCATGCCAGGTTAGACAATAGAATAGTTGCTGCAGTTGCTTTGAGGACTTGTTGTTTCCCAATTGTGCTGCCTAATCACGTTGGTGTTATTACGGCACAACTTTCCTAGCAAATAATGAAGGTTGTTTGGCCGTCTCCGAGTGGATCGCTTTTTTAATAAAGAAGATCTTTGATTAATGAGGCCTACTTATAATAAAGGGACTGCTGTCTTTGCTAAGTACTTCCTGCTCATTCATTACTCCTTCATTAATGAGTACTTATTTATGGATACCTGCCTATCTGTTGCCTTTTAATACACCTTCATGCTGCTGTAGAATTCTCTGGTCGGTTAATTGCGATTGTTCTGGCAGTGCATCTAGTGTTTTTGGATTGAGTTCTACCCCGCTAGTTAAAACATCAGTCATCGATATTGTGTTGGTCTTTTTCCTAGTGTAGTGTACGAAGTCTGGCGTCAGTGACCACAGGAATGTGGGTTCAGTTCCGGCAATGCCTTAGTACCTGTTTATTTGCTGCTACTGAGGGCCTCAGAAGTGTTTTTTAGGAAGGTTGAGCTGGTGGTAGCAGAATTTCATGGGTTACGAGGCGGCAGTGTGTGCAATTCTTCCATTAAGTTGGCATTTAGCATTAGATTCAAATCAGCACACGCGTAAAAGCAATTTACATTTATTGTTTCTTGAGGCTTTGGTGAATTTTTACCAAAGTTACTGTTTGCTGCTTTAAGCATGTTCGACAGACTGCTTTTACTCATTGTGAAGAATCAAACGGACAAGTTAATAGCCACGCATCACTGCAATTAAGTGCAATGTAACATCCATAAAACGTTTGCGGACTAACTGCTTTTGTGCCTTATTTGTTGCAGCGACAACAGCGGAGGGGACAGATGTGAATGAGACTAAGCTCCCGCAACACATTTATTGGGTTTTTGTGGGTAAGAGCTTCCTTCAGTTGGGTTTAAACGTGGAAAAGCTGAGGGGGCCTGGAGTAGAAAAATCGCTGCGAATGCAGCACAAACTTCTAAACGTGGTCTCACAAAATACAAAGCTGACAAGATAGAAACTGGAATTGGCATTCTTGCCGGATTGTGGCTTAACACAATGTACGAATTGGACTTGGAGGCAATCCAAAATAGCACTAATGAGTCGCCTTAATTTCGCTCTGTGCTAAATAAATTGGTGGGGAGACTAACAATCTAATAGATATTTACTATGTGCAGCGGCACCTCTAGATTGGTCTAGGTCCAGTGAAAACGGTTTGCTTTATTGACTTCGTCTAGATGGCACATCCAGCAACTCAGTGCACATTCATGAAGGACGTGCAACATCTCTGCAGAACAATTGACGCCTCCACCGATGGCCAAGCATCCATAGTCGGAGTAGATGAAATGACAGTCAAGGTTGCTCTGCCCCCCAAATCCAGCTACAATGCGCATGCAGATTTCCTGCTGACTGTCAATTTCCTTGGCATGTTGGTGTCACTTGTATTTGCGTGGACCTTCACCTTAATATTAAATTTCTCACGTTGCGTACGCTACTTCATTATTTAGATAGGAACGGCAATTCTAAGCGTGTGATCTTGTTACACATGTAAAGGAGCTGCATCCATATAGTTGGTAGTAGGCATTTCACTGTGCTTAAGACTCCCATTTGAATTGTGTAAACCGCGATTGTCTTAACAATGTGCTTGCGACACTAGAACCGGGTACTCGTTGCCGTCGTTTTGTATATCATTGAGGTTGCTTTGAGAATGTTTGGAAAGTGTCATTGCTTGGTGTGTGCCTAATTTTAGATCAAGTGTTCTCCCTCATATCCCAGGGACTGTCCTGAGGTATCCTTCAACTCACCCATATTTCATCCCAACATTGACTCTTCGTATGGTTCTGTATGAATGAGCCTTCTTGACGACTGGCAAAGGTGAGCAACACTTTGTGAGTCAAAATTTTCGAGCACTGCACGGCTGAGTATGGTGGCCTATATGATTCATGGGATGAATTTGGCGGTGAATGGCGTGTGATTGCTGGTCTCCCTGTGAAGGGACGTCGCTTTCCACCTAATACCGCGTGGTTTGAGTGGGCTCGCGACAACAGTTGTCTGCCCACCGAAGAATGGGCGGTGAGAGAGTCGCGGAATGCGATGGAGACAAAGAGCAAGTTGGATCAGAAAGGCAGTGAAGTGATTGTTGCTTACACCAATACCGCGGCCTCAGAGGATGACAAGGTTAGTCGAAGAACTTACAATGCAAATGATTTGAGTGAAATAGAATTACTAGATCTTTCAACAATTACTTTATTGCCTTAGGATTCTGCCAATGAGACAGTTGATGCATCCTCTGATACTGCATCAGATACCACCCCATCCTTTGCGAAGATACGCTATTTGTTTGATCCTGAGGATGAAAGTTCTTCTTGGGACCCTTATGCAGCACGCTGGTCACCATTTGAAGTGGAGTCACATCGCGTTTTAATATGGCACCCTGCTAATGACCACAACACTGATGCTTACAGTGTTTTCTACTTTATCGAATTCTTGGGAACCGAGCATCATCGCAATGAACTGGGCGAGCATTATAACACCCTCTTCATCGGCAATGTCTTACGTGAATGCCAGTCTCACCCAGAGTCAAGACAAACGTCCAGCAACTACTCTTGGTACGCACTTTCAAAGTGTTTTGGAAGTTCTTACCAATCTTATACTAGCTACAGATCTTCTCTGCACCTTGACAATATGTTCAAAATTAACAAATCAGTCAGGCTGACACTGACTGCAGACTTCTGCCTTTGGTCAGCGCAGGGTGGTAAAGGCAAGCAGGCCCTGTTTGGTGGACCATTTTTCGAGGACAACCGGAGGAGAGGCAACTTCACATGTTTTTTGGATGAGGATGGTGACGACGACAGTGCAAGTCAATGTCTCGCACGGCTTTTCTACTTTGCCTATTCCGACCACGAGGAGCATTGTACGACACCCAGTGAATCCTCTGAGGCTGATGTATAAAGTGGGACCATGGGTGAAGCGGACAGCTTACTTTCGAATAGTGATGCCCTTTTCACAGAAGAATATGATAATAATGTCTCTGAGTTTGATGAGGGGAGTGAAGAAACGTCTTCATTCGCCTCATCTTCAGCTTACAAGGACGTTCGTTTGCCTTATCCATCAATAACAGATTGCTTTGATTGCCAACACGTATACGATTATATAAGGGGCTCTGTTAACGCAGGCCTAGATTCGGAGTGGGGATGGTTTCTTCGTGGAACCCGATGGTCCATACGATTTGCCCCACAGCAAAATGTGGACATCTCAATGACGGCTATTCGAGTTCCACCATGGCGAGCCAGTTCGGGCCGAATGCTGTCCGACATTTGCCGCTTTTGCTCAAAGAATCAAGACACGCTAAGTCTCGTTCTTCTCGATCCCATGGTAAGTCAACTTGTGGCAGTAATCTCTTTTAACTGCCTGTGATGCTGTTGGATTTTAGTGCCTAGAGCGGGCTTTGTTAGTTATATGAAGCAAGCTGAGCACTGATGTACATTGGGTGGTTAATCTAGGCATTATTTGGAGAGGTTGAATCAAAGCTAGTTGCCGTTCTGATCTTATTACTGAGTGTTGTTCATTGTTTTGTTGAATTCATGCAAGGGTGTGCAGCGTGAGTTTGCGAAATGCAGATCAAGAATGCAACTATTCAAGGCATTTTCCTACTTACGCGTATGCATAGGCACTGTCGCCGCTGTCGCCTTTGCTCAACCTGATGCGCCACTGCGCGTCACCAGCACCTCGGCTCACAGGCGTTCTCTGGATGACGCCGCTCGACGCTATCTCGCCCTTCTACCGTGTGCCCATTCCTACCAGTGGAGAGCAGGCAGGGAACGAGATTGGTGAGTACGAAGGGGTAGACGGTGTCTACCCCACACCTCTCCGTCTGCGTTTCCTTGCCGTTGTGGGTCTGGTCACCAACTGGGTGGCATGGATGTCACGAGTGGAGAACTATACTGCCCTCGGTATGTCACGATTTCATCCTGATCTCATCAGTGCTCCCGTGGCTGCATGCATGCAGCAGCCCCTGAGCCTGGGGTGCGGTCAGGCTCCTTTGATGGATCTCTGGCCAATGTGGCTGCTCCGTCGTCTCCTCACCCTTTCACTCAGACTCTCCCAACTCCGACTCCCCTTCTGCCACCGCAGCCAACACCATCTCCACTATATGTTCCCATTCTCCGACCTTGACGAGATTTGAATTCCCACCTTTTGACACCTTACTTATTGTTTTTATCAACGTTACTTTGAAGATATTTACTTAAATGTTCCTTCATAGAGTGGTATGCACATTATGTTTTGCATTTTTGATGCAAAGTTTTCTGTATCAACATAGATTGCATCGAACATGGCTTTCGATTTGTGTTGTTGTTTTGGAGTGCTTTTCGCATTGTCTATGCCCTAGCTCATGTTGCATTTACTGCACTCGAAAAAGTAATGTAATGCCACGTTGCGGCTAATCTAGCTATTGCGAACCTGGTTTTCACGTATGCGAATTCCTTTTCTGCTGAACAATTGGCATCCAATGTCAGTTATTTCGTACGGTCTTGCGGAATTTACCCGGCTTTCTTGAACACATGCGGCATCAGTGAGGTTCCGAGCTAAAGCAGACCGCAAGAGAATCAGATAACACAAGAGATGGAGCAAGTCAGCGGTGAAGCGGTATGTTGTGAATTGTTGCGCCTCAAATTCGGGGGAATCCCTCCTGTCAATCAGTAACTCGTCCCCATTTCGGGTCAGGGAAACCAGTCATCGGCGGGATTTCTCGGTAGTAATGAAAGCGTATTTATTGTTCTGAACAATGATAAGTAACTGACCTCAATTTTGGGGCTACCTTGTTTTAAAGTGAGATTCCCTTCTCAGTAAAAATCGAACCGACGACTATGAATTGGCCACGCCTGTTACGGGTATCTTTTTCAGTCATTGCCTACTAGCCTCGTAATTATCCACCCCTTGGTAAGCACAGATAAAGAGCAGAGCACAAACATATCAGTGGCTTGCTTGCAATTACTGGTTCAAAGCCAGATTCATGGCATGGTTAACTGGTGGAAATTGGAATCATATGGGAACAGCGAAGTGTGTGTGATTGTGAAACATATCCAAAAACCTACAGCAGAAGCAGAATGCTCGCAAAAATGGCCTATAGTGCTATATTTCCAATGAGTTGATTTGCAGAAAAGTATAGAGTGTGTAAAGTAAATTAACTCATTACGAAGACTCTTCCAAAGTTGAATTCTAGGGTGAGGTAAGGCTCTGGAGTGTACTATGTTGATGCTGATGACCTCAGAAAAAGTCCACAACACTCTTCAACATCTTCTCAAATCGTGTTCCTAGTGTGCGGTGGATAGGGCAAGAGAACTAGCTAGACTGACCGGTGCACGTTACACGATTTGTATAGATGATGAATTTTTAGGAGACATCCTGACATGCCAGACATGTCGACAAGTTTGTCCTCTACTTGAATGAGTCGCAAACAAGTTTACAACCATAGATAAGCCACTGTGATTCCTACCAAACCCATCTTTGAACATCGTTGTAGATGCGCCTGTGTAAAAGATTGCCTCTCCCACTTCCAAACAGCACTTCAATCGATCAGTGACTCCAACAGCTTTGTGGATTTGATCCTAGTGCAATAAACACGTCAAAGCACCGGTTTGCAATCATTATCACAGATATCAAGGGACCCAGATGGTCTTCCTGATGACCCAGTGCCTAGTATTATGCAAAACACTTTGTTTCCGCACAAAATAAAGTACTCAGCAATAGCTGTGAACATATACCTGCCACAGAAATTGCTTAACTTCTCTGACGCCACTTACTTCTAATCGGTTCCCACTCGGTGATAGTTGATCAAGCTGTGCAAACTCCTGGTGATTGAAGGCAGAACTGCTGCCCAAACTGCACCACTGCATTTAGAAATTCCCCGAAGAACAAAAATAGCAAAGTTTTGCGCAATCGGCTGGATTGTTTACTCCAACACCCATAAGACGAAGTGAATGAGTAGGTTACCAAATGGCAGTAAATCGGGAGAGTTCGACACACAAATGTTGGTTTATTCTAACATTGGTTCGAGAATTGAGCAGAGTGTTTGCCGAAGAGACGAATCACTCGCTTGACCCGCATTAGAAACCACTTTAAAACTCATTGATAGTGGGGCGACCCACTCACGGGTGCTATCTCGACCTCACTGCTGCGTGGCCCGTACCACGATGACACCCATCCAAGCATACTAACGTTTTTTTGGGGTTTTCAGGGCAAATTGACCTTATGTGCCACCGTTTGTTTACAATATGCCCAAACAGTTTAGGGCATTGATAAGTTTGTCCAGACATGTCGACAAGTTTGTCCTCTACTTGAATGAGTCGCAAACGAGTTTACAACCATAGATAAGCCACTGTGATTCCTACCAAACCCATCTTTGAACATCGTTGTAGATGCGCCTGTGTAAAAGATTGCCTCTCCCACTTCCAAACAGCACTTCAATCGATCAGTGACTCCAACAGCTTTGTGGATTTGATCCAAGTGCAATAAACACGTCAAAGCACCGGTTTGCAATCATTATCACAGATATCAAGGGACCCAGATGGTCTTCCTGATGACCCAGTGCCTAGTATTATGCAAAACACTTTGTTTCCGCACAAAATAAAGTACTCAGCAATAGCTGTGAACATATACCTGCCACAAAAATTGCTTAACTTCCCTGACGCCACTTACTTCTAATCGGTACCCACTCGGTGATAGTTGATCAAGCTGTGCAAACTCCTGGTGATTGAAGGCAGAACTGCTGCCTAAACTGCACCACTGCATTTAGAAATTCCCCGAAGAACAAAAATAGCAAAGTTTTGCGCAATCGGCTGGATTGTTTACTCCAACACCCATAAGACGAAGTGAATGAGTAGGTTACCAAATGGCAGTAAATCGGGAGAGTTCGACACACAAATGTTGGTTTATTCTAACATTGGTTCGAGAATTGAGCAGAGTGTTTGCCGAAGAGACGAATCACTCGCTTGACCCGCATTAGAAACCACTTTAAAACTCATTGATAGTGGGGCGACCCACTCACGGGTGCTATCTCGACCTCACTGCTGCGTGGCCCGTACCACGATGACACCCATCCAAGCATGCTAACGTTTTTTTGGGGTTTTCAGGGCAAATTGACCTTATGTGCCACCGTTTGTTTACAATAAGCCCAAACAGTTTAGGGCATTGATAAGTTTGTGATGGAAATAGGCAATAAGTTTCGCAAAGCGAGTCTTAATGACCACATATCATACCAGTTTTTCCATGCCTTGTCCAAAGACTAATGACTGTGGACGACAATTATAGGTTTGCCACTTGTAGTGCTCTAGAGGGTAAAGAAATAGCTCTATTTCCCTGCAATATGTGGCGCAGCTGAAGCTTCAAACGCATTCATTTCACGGTTATTTTTTGCTAAGGAAAAAGGGACGGTTCGGCCAACTCCAAGTTTAAATGCATGCCAGTGCGGTAAAAGGACTGGATAGTAAAGAGGCCAAAATAATGCGCAAGTTGGATCCAATCGCAGTGGCCACATGCACTCATGCTTATGTGAAGTATCCATTGGTGTTCGATTGTAGCAACAACCAGCCCAACGTATTTCGGAGTAAACAATGGATTGAAAGGTCAAAGCGCGGCATATGGCAATTTACCTAGAGCTGTAACTAATGTTTAGTGGGCTTATGTTAGGTCGCGTGATGAGTGCGTGGTGGACCACCCAAAACTTAGATCTCAAACCCCATAAGAGAGGCATATTGCCACTGATGACGTAAAAATAACAGATTTTGTTTTGATTCTTTAAATGGGATCAAGTGTTGCAGGTAGGGTTGCCAATCAAGTTACGCCTCGAGCCACCCGATGTTGTGAGGAAAAATGGTACACAGAGAAGGCAAAATGCCTCAGAAACAGAAGGGTGGAGAATAACGAGTAAGTTTCCCATACAATAGGAAGACTCAGTGTCCCACTTCTAGAATTTTGCTTTATTTTGAGAAAGTGCTAGATGGTAATTCATTCCATTTTCTAAGTGCATAGATGGTAATTCATTCCATTTTCTAAGTCCATTGATTTATGCATTTCCTAGTGGTTACCGCTAGAAATACGTCCATGTAGGAATTGTGGCAAACGGAAAGCTGCACGCTGTAATTGGGTAGTTACTGCCCCTTTATGCAGTTGTCCTCCTGCTTTTACCGACTTTGTTTTTAATTCTCATGTTTTACTTGACGCTACCCAACCTTAACGCACCTCCACTTGTCGTTTTCCACTAGGCAGAGAATTCTCCACACCAGCTGCATTCGAATGGGTTACCAAAGTGGCAAGCGAAGGAACGATGGAAGGCCTTCTTGGCTGACTGCTCTGGTGACGCTGCACCTTGCCATGGGCAAGTCACCTTGGTAGTAGCCGTCATGACAGAATGGCGTCTGGAGAGGTTTTATAATGTGACAAATCAGCAAAGCACTGTTTATAGATTGGCAAACTGCGACCTTAAAATCACATTGACGCGTGCACCTACACGCCTTACAGTTGTGGGTGGTTTCCCACAACATTGTGTTAAATAGCTAGCACACTGTTGCTCCAACGCTTAATTCTTTTCCTATTTCATGTTTGGAAAGTCGACTGATCCCTGGCACCTTATTGTGGCTTTAGTCTAGCAAATCCATATCGGTATTTATATTTCCTAGACTCCTTGTTTCCCTTCGGTGCACATGCGTTGGATTTGCGCTGGGCCCACACAAATTCTTATCCATTTCATGGAGGCACTTATAAAATCGACAAGTCGCACATCCTCGCTCCCTATAAGTTCAAAACGGCTGCCTATGATGTTGATGAGCCAATCTCTTTTGTTACCTTCAAATTCGCATGATCCACAGTGTTCGGTATTAAACTAGATCTACGTTTGACTTCTCAGTACTTAACGTTTTTGCACTACAAGGGATAAAAACGCTATTGAAGCATTCTAAAGTCTCACAAAGCGCACTAAGCGGTGCAGACAAAACTTGGTCGAAATTTACAAATACTGCTCCACTCTAAATTTTGCGATTCAAGAATACATCAGAATTATTTGTTGTGGATTGTTGAGGAATTTTGTGGATTGTATGAGATTTGTATACCCACACCAATCAAGTCGTATGGACATAATTTCAAAGTCATAAGCGTTTGCATTTTGCCTAACCTCTAATCGCGTAGTTAAGTCCACCAACAAGAACTGTGTACGGCCATTATCACGGCTGAACTGTGTACGGCCATTATCACGGCGAAAATATCTACCGATCCTAAGACGAGTGATTAATGCAGCTGTTTAGGTGGAGCATACAGGTTCCCTGTTTAAAACATAAATGGCCTGCTCATTTGAATCACTCACGTTCAACCAACTTATCAAACTACGCCACCTTACCGTTCAAAACTAGTTCAATTCGGAACCAGTTGGTGTTCAGCAGATCCGTGCTAAGCATAGCTTGGGCAGCAAATCTTCCTTTGCATTATCGTGTGCATTCGACCTGTCTTGGGGTTGCAGAAATCCCAACCATCGCACTGTATTGGCAGCATCAGAGAGGAGACTAACAAGTCAAGATTGGTTTGTCTATCAGCATTAGTTTGATGCAAATGCGTCGCTTCCTTGGACTTGCACAACTCTCCACGTTCTGATGACTTGTATGGCAAATTGACCAACATTTATGAAGGACGCGCAGCAGATGTATAAACCAAAAGACGCCTCCACTGACAGGCAGGCATCCATCTTGACAGGCAGGCATCCATCGTCGGAATCGATAAAATGAAGGCGAAAGTTTATCTGCGACTTCAAACCTGCTTCAACGCACACGGCGACCTTCTGTTGATTGTAATGGTATTCATCTGGAAGTCCACAAGAGCATCCCATGGGTTACAGAGAAGATGCTAGTTGGATATTCAAAAGAGCTGCGTTGGTGCTGATTGCGTAATTTTGTTGCACCTTCAATGAAGCAGGCAGAGGTGTTCAACGCATGTCACCCCTCAATTTCTGCATAAACAACCGTGTTTGCTACAGGGATCTTTTAAAGTAATTATCAAGCTGTGGTGTATAGGTGATTACAAACGTGTGGTCTATATCTCCCAAAAGCAATACATGGCGCTTGTGTTATTCCCTTGAAAACGGTTTGCTAACTAGCAAAAAATTCGGTCATATGTAAAAAGAACATTGCGTGTGGGGATAAAACGTATTAAACAACTGCAGTCGTAGTAGGATAATAATTGCACAGATTAAAACCGCTTTGAGATAGAAATCGGTTAATGTAGGAGGTGCCTCCTGTGATTAGTTACTTAATGGAAAGTTACAAAACATGCTCACTAATTTAGTGTATTCTGCCATGCAGCTTGCCCAAAATTTAATTGATTTGAGAAACTATCAACTGCTTTGCGACTTTCTAGTCCAATTTGTTTCCAGCCCACTCAATCTACGCGGTTTCAGGCGGAAAACATCATATGTTTATCTGAAGACCAACAGAGCCTCTTCATTGATGGCTGGATATAATCTTGAGCTACTCCGAAAGAAGTATTCGACGATTCAAAGATGGGGTTTTTGAGCAGATGTGCACTGCCTTCGCCAAATCTCTTGGATTATCGCGACTATATGGGAGACAGGAACTAAAGGTGAACAACTGTGAAAACAGCCCAAAGTTTTGACTCTCGCTGTGGTCTCAAATTAAACTTCTGTTCACTAGCATGCATATTTGCAGGATATATTACTAGAGTGCTCATTTGGCTTGCCTTACAGTTACTTGGTAAAGTAATTTCGCCTAATGCGTTTATCGTTACACTCGACCGTGGAACAATTTAAGTGTGCGGCATACAAACTTTAACACACGCCCATCAGTCGTCCTAAAGGCCTGAATATATTAAACCACATGATGGACAAATTTTGCGGTAAAATATGGGTGGAACGTACGATGACTTGGGACTGGCCTTAAGACATGCGGGACCACAAGTGATCTAGAACTAATTATACACTATTTTAGCAGGTTGTGTGCCATGATAATCGCTCAGTATTCAAAATTGTTACAGTGCAATGGAAGAAAATTCAATGTATGATTGCGTTCAAGCACTTCTGCCAACTTCTATGGCTATAGTAGACACAACAAAATCACATAATCAGCATAAACAGAGCTTCCACAAGAATGATTAAGAGCTTCTGTGGATGTCCAGATGAGTACAAGGATTATTTGAGATGTCGAAAATGCTTACAGGCAACAGGGCTTCTACATTCGAGTTGAAGCGGATTAGATTCGGAGGGAAACATTTACTACCATCTCACTTTTTTCTGCGGTGAACGGCTGCTCATAAGTGTGGGCTTCAATTGTCCTATGCAGCTGCTCGATGTACTTTATAAATGTTCGCGCGTTTGCTGTACATGTCATCTGGACGAGGCCAAAGGAATGGGACATCTTAACTAGGCTACAACTAGGCTACCACTTTTGCCACGCCGGTCTCCCTTGCGATGCTGCCAACGGGACGCAACACTAGGATATTTGGAGCTCTAAGATCTGTCGATCACACCTATTAATGCAAAGGAAGATTGACCGCTAGAAAACACCTAAAGCAGGCATGCTGAGCACTGAGCGACTCTGATAACATCATTTAACATATAATCTTAATGGGAATGATTTGAATAAGCTAATTTTGCAATTAAATTTGCCACCCCCTCCCATGAATTAGTGTAGTGCGTTCTCGAAAAGAAGCGCTCCACATTTTGAACAAATAATCCAACCTGACAGTGCATACCTATGCCCTGGAGTCAACCATCAAATACCTGTTTTAACAAATTAGGCACCCACTCTGATTATTATCCGTCACCCCTCTGAGTGTAGGTAACGTGCGCAGTCATAGTTGGTTTAGTGGAATTTCAGCAAATCGCTCTCTAAATCAGCTCCGTGGCCACGCAATCCTTTTAAGGCCCGACACGTCATTCTAAATGCATGCCCAGATGGATAGATTTGACAAGAGCATTTAGTGTGACTGGTAACGCATTGTCAGGTGGTGAGCTGCAATGCGACATTCCCGGAAATGCGTCATTTGTCGATAAGGAGCTCACAGCTGAAATGTTTCGAGCAGAATCCTTATTATCCACCTTCTTCCTGGAGCACTCTTTACCATTGGTAACGTGGTTCCATTTTGCGATACACAATGATGCGAAAAAGGCTGTGAAATTTGTCATGGCTGGATTGAATCTTATTAAATTCATAAAAAGGTATGAATTACAAAACCTGCAATAGTTATGAATTCATTTTATACATTACAATTCTATTGTACCGCCTTGTACTTCCATTGTAATTCTCGCATCGCTCGCGCAGCAGATTAACTACCGTAATATATACATCGACATGCTGCACAACTGTCTGCCTCTCATAATCATTCTTGTTGAACTAGATGCAATTGGATGTCCCAATCAACGCAGTCAAATGTTGCCTACCAAAATGCAGGCATTATACTTTGCTCGAAATCAGTAATGTGAGTTCATCAATTTCATAACCACAAGCACTGGCTTACCCGTTGTAAAGACGAACACTGATTTGATCTTTGAATGCCTCAAGACGAGCCTTATATGGTTTGTATGGCTGCAGTCTACCAAGGATGACTGCTCCCAGCAAGAAATTAGCAGGTTTTTGAAACAGAATGCCATTATGAGCAGGCCATTATGTGCTCAACACTATCAAAGCTGCAGAAAATCTACCAGCAAACCATTTAAAAAAACCATCGAATTTACCTCTAGCTGAGTTGGTATTTGACCACAGCACCACTGATCCTTTCTGGCATTCCAATGGATTTGGAGTTTTGATCCGTATAGAAATTGTAAAGAAGGGAGAGAATATATGCTAGACATCTTGCTTTGTAATGATTTATTGCAGCAAATTATTGCACTTACTCCCCCTTGGTAGCATATTCTCCCTTCATTTTGCTCAGCTATACTTTGCTGGACTCTAGCTAGCTGGTAGAGAGGTTCACGTGCTGACTCAGTTGACACCTCCTCACAGGTGAGGTTGAGAGCTAGTGACGAACAGGCTTAGAGACTGTTTCAAGGAGTAGCGTACTTCAGTTATTGTAAGTCTTCCTAAAAACAACTGCACTAGAATTGTTGCCGAAGGTAGACGTCATATTTGCCGCACCCGCTGAATGTTCCTTTTACGTCGTAATATGGAAATGACAAATTAAGCATACAGACCAAAGCATTGCAGCATAACGACTCCTAAGACTGGCAATAAAGGACTTTAGTAAATCAATACCCTCGTCTGGCAATCCAAGTGAATTTTCTTGTATTTGCAAGCATTAGTTAGAAGACCTGCTTGGCAAGGTTATAGCAGGCTTAGCTACTGCATTACCTTAATCAGCCTTCCGTCGTACGACCTTATGTCACAACCCTATATCAAAGGTTGTGTTTGACCAGACCCTTTGTAAGCTCTACATTTGTACCTAAGAAGGACATGAAATCGTTGGAAATGTGCTAATGGATGGGCACACACGCTCAAACTACGCTGTGTCAGGTTCTGATTGATCCACCCTTCTAGGTACCTACTGACCTGCCTGCACTCCAGTCGGCCAGCCAGTCAGTGGTTGTGACCCAATCAGACAGCTGACGTACCGCCCGTCACCCTCTGATTTCAAGTGGAGTGGGCCAAGAGACAGCCATCTGTCTATATTATATGCGTGTGAAGGCAAAATAACCTTTTCTCGGTCATTTCTGTGCTCTGTGTTGTCGCAAAGAGCCTAAGTGGCAGCGGCAGTGTGAATGAATGCTTGCAAAGAAACTCGCCGAGCAAAACTAGGATATGCACTCATAATAATAGACAGCTTACAAATTTTTAAAAAGAGTTTGTTGGAGAGTTCAGTGCGTGGTAACAAACTTGGGATTCAACATGCAAGCCTGTCCTCAGCAAAATGTGCTAAAATTGTTTGCATTAATTTTAATACTAAATGTAAAGCATAGCTTCTATTTTCGCCCAAGTGGCTACATTGTATTTGAAACTCAAAAAGGCAGAAAAACTTTGCTAGCTCCCTTTTTAACAAAAACGTTCCATGCTAGTTAACGTAGGTTGCCGATCGGGTCAATGGAGCGCACTAAGTGCTCAAGTGTGTCCCCATTCTAGCTGTTGTATTTTACTTACTCTCACAAATTCTGACCACAAAAATGTTGTTTTATCTTTGTTCTTGTGGCTAACGCATTTTTATCAACGATTAAATGGTTTGACGTTAAGCTGCCATCAGCCGGCACCTTAACAGTTATTAAGCCACCACATGGTTGTCTTAACCTTCGCATTAGCGTATAGTGATAAAATTGTTCGTTTACTTTTAAAAAAGTGTATGTTCGTAATTTTTAGTGCACTTACAATAACGACTGGGAAAGGGTTATACATTTAACAAGTTTCCTCAATGACTAGGTACATAGATCGTCCCAAAGGGCAAAGGATGGACAATGAAAATGCGCTAAGTCAATGCCCGGCTGTAATGCGGATCGCGAGCCTTTAATAAATCGATGCACTTGCCCTCATACCCGAAAGTCCACTGGGCGAAGAGACTTGATAGGTGGGATCTGGGGTGGGCTACTTGATAGGTGGGATCTGGGGTGGGCTGGTGTGGTAGAAGGAAATAGGAAGCGTGAGCGCTGACATGGAATAGGACAGGAAGTAGTAAGATAAGATACGGTCATCAGTACAGCTCAGTGCAGTCAGATCTACGTTCGGTCTGTAGACGTGGCCAATCAACTACGAGTAGGACCTGCCAAAGTGGCATTGATGAGGGCTAGCTCGGAAAGTGAAGGAGATAGGCGGGACGCAAATTTCAATTCGAAGGATGTCGAGGCATGAAAACAGAACGGGAGATGGGGGAAGAACTAGTTCTGGCCTCACCAAAAGGCATTAAAGAAAGGTATGTGCATGAAGGTGCATCTAAAAAACTCTTAACGCTTGCAAATTAGATAATCAAAACACGACGGGGCGTGGTCACGTATCACTTGTGACTCATTATTCTGAAAGAACGTAAGGATAATGGGAGAAGAGTGCAAGACTTACTGTGGTGGCACTGGATTGGCACATGCGAGTGAATCAGGGTGCTTAAGAGCTGCGTCTTATTCCCCTATCTGAAGGTGCTAATGGTCCCTACGTGCTTACGATGAAATCTAATATCTAAGGGACAAAATTAAGAGCATCACTGACCTCTAAGTCTTCCTCGAAAATTCTGGGGCTAATGAAGTGTTGCTAGGGTGATGAAGTGCGAAAAGCCTAGTTCACCTTAGCTTAATGCAGTGCGTCTACAGTAAGTGAGCAATTGGAAGCATGCAGTTTTGATCCTGTACGTCTGCTACTTATTTCATAAATGTCTCATAAATTATGAAGATGCATAAAGACGATCAAAGCATGGGTGTGGCAAGGACAGAAACGACTCACCCTTAAATGAAACTACATAACTTGCGAATGTAGGCTGCCTGTGGTTCTTTCTAATTCTCCGCCTTCGACAGTGCTTTCTCCTAGCTAGGGAGGAGAGTGGGGGTGACTCGAACTCTCCGGCACAAGCAAAGTAAAGCAGTTGTTCTGCTGCAAGGGATGAAGGAGTGGGGAGATGTGGACAATGGGAAGGGGTGGAAAGCGAAGAGATTAATAGGGAGACATGTAAGTAAGCAAAAGTCTACTAGGATCTATTGTCTGTGCTGAGTAAATGATTTGATTTGGGACACGTAACATAGCACTACTTTCTTAGTTTCATAACTTCTTCCGCCAAACCACCTATTCATACATTCGATCGTCTATTCGCGTTTGTGCCATTGCTGTATAAATTGTCCAAATATTGTTAAATGTAAAGCACCAAAAATTTAAAGGCGAGATGCTTACTCTCGGCTCAGAGACTTATGCCAACGGGCCCAATTAAGAGCACTATCATTTGAATAAATGCTTGGCAAACGCGTAAAAATGAAGAAAAAGGAAGAAACACAAATGATTTGATAAGGACGCAGAGGGGTTAATGCTGTGACTCATCCTTAGCTTCTACGAAATCTATCTTTGTTCCATGCAATTGTTTATTGGCGTTATCTTTGTTCCATGCAATTGTTTATTGGCGTTCTTCGAGCGGAGAAGCTAGAAACAGTGAAAAAATAAAAGGGCACATAGTGTTAGGACGAAGCGTAGCGGAGGAGAGGAGTATAGGATGAACTGGATCGTGGAAAGTACAGTGGTCCAAAGAATCGCGATCAGCAGCATGTCAAGCGTTGATATGACCAAATTCTTCCCCGTCGCGTGCGTGGAATCGATTGGTGGCACGTGTTGCATGCAGCGTGTCGCACGGTTTATTGCAGGGTCGTGTCTGTTGGCTCAGAGAACAATGATACCATATTGACTTCCGTTTGGATGTGGCACCAGTATTTATGTGCTTTCGCACCTTTACATCTGGGCTTAACACTCGCCACAGAGGAGATCTGGAGGCAGCATGCTCTTCTCCAAGCCCCTCTAACCTTGCATAGCACATGGCCACAGTACATCTTCTGCCTCCAAACAAACACGCTTTTGGATTTCTCAAGGCAACTCTTTAATGAGCATGCAGTACTGGACACAGGGTCGTTGTTGCTGAAATAACAGCTAAGATAGTGATGTGTGAACATGTCTAGCAGCCATTCTTGCTCTCCTTCATTCGTACATTGCCATTTAAGTTCGAGACGACTTTTTCAGGATAAAGCTAGTGCAGGTGCAGCGGAGTGACGACCTCGAGACGAAGGCCCCGTCAGCGTACACTAATGCTTTTTCTTGCACGTAAAGCGGGCCTACTGAAACTGGATTTCAGTAGACACACTTCGACCTCGTGGCCAGAGGCACAGCAGGTCTAGTCGCCTTGACACAAAACTGCTTCTCCATTAAAAGAAAGGGTAAGCGAACCGATGTCATTAGCTCTACATATTTCTCTCACTTTCCGCTTAATGTAGGCTAATGATTTGCAAATATCCAGAAGGGGCTTCAAGATTTGACGTGAAAGTGGTACTTAGAGCTAAGTACGAATCTGATTTGTCTAGTAGCGTGCTATAATTAGTGCTAAAACTATACCATTTAAGAAAATGTTCACTTTCGTGTTCTCAACGCTTCCATTCATAGAATTGGCCTTTGAGCACCTTGAGGAGCACCACGCCGGTCCTTACCTTAGCATGAATAGCTAAAATCCTGTGCAACCATGCTTTAGCTGCCCCGAAGTCCATTGGATAGCCAAGTTCAGTCAAGGCAATGAATATGTGAGACGGTGTTCACCCAATGTTGGGCAATCCTTAATGTCACGCTACTTATCTCACGTGCATGTACGCCTGCATCGTACCGGCCATGGCAACCCACCAAGCGGTAAATCGTCATAAACCTCAAAGTCTTGTCCACGCAACTCGTCTGGTGCGAACTATAGCACCGTTAAGATGATAACTAGTTAAATGATTGTTTAACAAGAGAGCCATTGAATTATGTTTTGATTTGTTTACACCCATTCCGACATTTTTGTATAAAGTACAAACAACGTAACTAACCACGCGATGACGGAGCGGAAAATGAAAGAAAATGTGGAGAAAACCATGGGCGGTGGAAAGAAGAGCAGGAGCGATAACGCAAGTTACAGGCTGCGATATTGGATGAATGACGCTAGCGATTGCAGAAGGTACACCAGATTCGTGAGTCGTTACGACACTTCTCTTTTCATCGCCTGTGTGGTCAAGACGTTCTTGAGTCTACACTCTTGAGATATGCATTAATTCATCCCAAAGGGTTGGCCATAATCAGTGCTCATTGGTGTGGTGCACTGCTAAAAATGAAACATTTGCCCCTCAAATCTCTCTGTTAGAGATGAGACCATAAATCTTACCGCAAAAATACACAAGAAAACACTTCTTCCAGGACCAGTCGCCATTAGTGGATCAGCACGTGCAACCTACAGCTAGTTGGCCATGGGGAGGAATGACTTAGTTTTCTTTCAATAGTAAAACCCCGAACACAATAACGGAAGGGGGTAAGGAAAAAGAGGGGAGGAAACTATCTCAAAACGAGATTAAATAGAAAACTTTTAAGAACAAAGCCAGTTATTATGCAATATTTCGCAAATAATTAACCTGCATCAAGTGTGGCCATTCAGAAGATAGGTCGCCAACTGGTACAGATTTTTGCTAGGCTAAGGTCAAGTGCCTGAATTTGCGCCTAGACGGCACAGACGCGATTGTTTGGGATGGGTAACTTAGATGCAGATTCTAACTTTGTCGCCGCGATTACGTTGTTAGTATTGAAAACGACCATTGCAGAGACCAATCAGCCATATTATGGTCGACAGGCAATACCAAAACACATGTGGTAACATGGTGCCTTCTAGTTTCAACAAAAGTCTGTAGAGATCGTCCAGTGACATTTGAACCACCGCTGCTCTATACGATTAGAGCTTGCGCATCACCACACCCCAGTCCAGTGAGTAGTAAGTTAATGTAAATATGAAAGAGCAACTCCATTACGATGTCAATGTCGCGAAGCTATGATATTAAATCCCAAGTACCAAGCGAGAAAATGTGGGACAAGAAACACAACAATATTTTGCATGTAATGGTTGAAGGGAACGTACGGTAGTATTAGTGCTTTCTATCAGTATCGGTCTAACCCTACTCACAAGGGAGCATGTGAAGCTGTATCATTCGGAATACATTGAAAGGCTAAGATCGCGCACTCTTTTTTAATGAACGATGCCTCTAGCCAACGCATGGTCATGCTGTAAAGAAGGAAGCATATTTGTGTTCTGCACACAATTATTATGGATTGGGTACGGTAATGCAGGTGCTTTTTATTAGCGTTGGATTAACCCCAATCGCAGGCGAGCACTCAAAGCCAAATTCTATGGAGTGCTTAAGTAGAAAACAAGAGACCCAGGGTCTTTTAAATCAAGCATCGACTTGTGCTGAGCAGTGACTTCTACATTCTACATTAGTTGAACCCATGCTATTTGTCCGCTATACATACCTCAAAACCAGATGCCGTAATTTCCCTTTGCTTTGTGTGCAAATAGAATGATACAATGCATGTCTAAGTTAAGGCAAAGTATTTGCCAGATCTGATTACTGCGTAAGCGAATATCCATATCTTTTCCATAAGAAAGAACCTGTCAAAGGAATGGAGCTGCTGTCTCACCTTCTTCTGCCGACTTTTATCACAATATCTCACTGGGTACTCTGCTTGCTGTGGCGAGAATTTAAACAAAGCTAGTTGTAAAGGGTCAAGATGTTTGATCTGGAAGTAGAGTGAATATCCTGGTAAGGTAATTTTTGGGAAAGCAATAGTGGTTAAATGAATGTACGCCCACTACAAAATGCCCAAATAGCAAGAAAGTCTTGCCTAGGTAGTCACTTCTGAAGAGCACCAAAGGACGAAAGTTCTGCACCAAAATGATTGCAGTTTTGATTCCTGTTTTAAAGTTAATTTGAGTTACAGTGAGATTTCATGACTCATCCTGCAGCAAAACCGACCAGTAGGAAGGTTTGTGTTCAGAAATGGAACGGAGAAATTGGTTGGTTAAACCTTGCACCCCAAACGTCTAGGCTAAAATTTGGAATGCCATGTTAATAAAGTCGCCTAGAATCAACCCAATCCAATTCGTGGCAGTGATTACAAGTTGGTACGGGGTTTTTGATGGTAAGAGTCTGTTTCTTTAGGGTTCTTGAGTTGTCGAAAAGCCATTCCGCAGGTGCGAGTCCCTTTTAGACCAAATTCCGCTGTTTCCCATAGGCACCTTTTGTATTCTACCAATGGTAGCTAAGTTACTTTTAAGAATGTTGAAAGACCAAAAAACCGAACAACTTATCCACCTTGTTTAAAATTTTTAAGAATTTACATGCTCAAAGAGTACCAGGTTTTAATGGAATAAAAATTATGGACTAATTGCGCTTGATCAGCGTCGAAATCATTGGTCAATGGGTGAAGGCACATTAATTTCCAAAAGGCTTGACAGATATCAAACTTGATTTGCTCTTGCAGTACCACTTATAGCGGTGGTGTGGTCTTTCGAGCACAGCCAACAGACGCAACAGTGAGCCTCGAGTGAGTTGGAAGATGGAGTCGGAGAGGCCTGATGTGACAAAGTTCATTTTCCACAGGTGCTACTGCACTAATCTGGAGGCAGTACAGTCACGAGGAGGTGACAAGACGGCCAGCATGACGTGGGCACCGAACCCGTTTATTCACAGCATACCTCCGCCGTTCTGTGTGCTGTTTAAAAGCACCGCGCAAACGAGCGGCAGACATGGTCGGAGAAGCATGCATCGTTTTCATGTGTCCAGCTAAAAAGTCTTTGATTCCACGGGACTCAAGCTCTGTGCTGCTTGAAGAAAGCAGATCCGACTTGCCTGACCTCATCCCAAATGTTGATTCTCCCGGTGAATTGAGATTACCTCTGATGCGATCGCGCCGCACTTTTCACGGACTCAAGTCGTTCATGCGACTGAGGAAAGGCGACCTTCCATGAGTCGTACCTTAGTGGTACCTGTGTAAAAGATTCGAGAGAAGTCACGACGAGGGCGGAGGTCTGGATTCTGGACACTCTCAAGGTCTCCAACCCCCACGATCACAGTGTCGTGCGTGATTGAACGTGCACAAGTTGGCGCATGAAAGGTGGTCTGACACACATACCACAACATTTGTGACCCTTCATTAAAGCCAGTACCAGGTGCGCTTACAACAAGATTTTAAACATTGCCGTGGTCGGGCGCCTTCAATCTCACAAGGATAGCGACTCCCTGCCAAAGCCGGGTGTTAAATCAATCTATCAAGGCCCAACACTCCTATATTGACATTAAGAAGGTGGCTGCAGCATGGAAACACATCCAAAGGATTCAGGCAGGCGCTATGCCATAAACAGCTAAAAAGGACACACAAACGTGAAGCAGTAATTTTGTATCGAGTTCTAATGGTAAATGTTTTATCAGTGCATTTATGAGGTCAAAATATCTACCTAAAACTTTGATGCTGCAATGGTAATTAGAACCAGTCTTAAATCCTGGCTATTTTGCTCATGATGATCAGCATATATCCTACAGTATGTGTGTTTAATCCAATAATGTGTGATTGTGATATGTAGGTGGTTTGCGCCAGAGTGTCTACAAAAGTTACAGTAGACGCGATGCCAGCTAGGTTGAAGCTTATGTGACGCGATGCCAGCTAGGTTGAAGCTTATGCCCAATCGTCATTAGGTGATTAATTGCATTATGATGTCCCTTTGTAATGATATTTTGCATTCCATACGACCAAATAGTTTATGCACTTGGTTTAACCTAAATAGAAGTATTAGCTTGTTTGAAGTTTTGTCTGCACTGGCTTGTTGCACAAATAAGTTTTGTCTGCACTGGCTTGTTGCACAAATTTGTGTTTGCAAAACATTAATAATTTTAAAGTGCTGAGAGGGGTTTTCAATCACACGGATGATATTTAAGTAACCCAGTGAAGAATATCCCCTTCCTAACTAGTCCTTATAGATAAAGTTATGCCTCACTTAAAAGGCAAGTAACCACGGTGAAGGTGGAGGAACATCTGGGACATTTTGTTTCAAATGGGGGCGCGGATTTCACGACAAAGCTTGGAAATAACGTCGAATCTCGCCAGTAATTCCCTCATTGTCCAGCTCACAGTTGTGCTCTGCAAAATCCCTTTACTTTTGACATAAATTCGGAGCTTTCGAAACCACTGAGCTGCAAAACTGCATTCCTGTACTCCTACATGTTTTGTGCGAAGGGTACGGATTATGCGTCGGATGTGATCAAAAGAGCATAGACATTTTTAATACTAGTGCATTTTTGTTTATGCGCAGGCACCTTTCTACGCAACGCGGATGCAATTCCAACTGACTAAAATGTTTCCGTGTCTTTAAATAACTAGATTTCTTTAAGGTGATTTGCACGTAGCATTCTTACTGCCACAGCTCGTTTTACAACCAGTGCACAGCCTCAATTTTTTGTAACATCTTTAAACAGAAGACGTTCATTTTATTCTACCTTACGTGTTTCACGCGTTTTGTCAAAACCTCCTTCGAGAGGTGTTTGAGGTAGTTCGAAACAATGGGACGATGCCAGGGCGCGCGAAGGAGGGGGAACGAAGAGAGTTTGACTATTCACTGTCGAAGTTCTCCACCCGATGTTCCCGAGGGGACACATTCTCACCAACTCCTTAGCAACATAGAATCCTCCTTTAGTGTTTCCTTGACCCCGGTCGAGCACACTTATTGCCTCCTCGCCCATCAGCCATTCATGAGTAAGTTATACCAGAGTGAATGCCTCACTTAAATGAAGTTTTGTGGCAAAAGCATTTTAAGTGGCAAATTTCTATCAATTTTCCTGAATCACCCACAACTGAAAAGCAAATGATCACGCAGGGAGGTGCAGGAGTCAAACTTCGACAAGATCTCCACAATGCTTTGGTGGATGAGAAAACTTAACTAACCATGTATCAGAATTCGCTGTTTTAATGATTGCAAGCGAGCATTCCTAACCGTTGTGGGGTTTTAAGCTCAGCCACGACTTTGGGATTTGTGGAACAGCACAAAGCCGATTATAGAGCAGCAATTAGTTTTTTTGTTAGTGGTAAAGCTACGATCACTTTTTGCATTTATATCGTTTTTTATATGAAACCTGGAAGGGTGCTTCGGCATGAAAATTTGGTCGTCGGTTCGAAGCATCTCGGTTTATTCTGCAGAAAGCTGCATTGGTACTCAGTGTGTGTCTCCTCCGTGGAAATGCAATTATTTGCAGACAACTGTGTAAGTTCTTTCCACAAAAGGGTGCACCACCTGTGCCTCATTGAAGCCTCCGAGACGGTGGAGCATTCAATTCCACAACCAGGATCACAAACCAGTCAGCATTTCGACCAGAAAGGAATTGGGGTGAAAAACATTGGAATAACAGCCACTATCATTTTAGCATTAAAACAACCATGCTGTAACTATCAGCTTCTAATGGATACTGTGGCGATAATTCTGAAAGCTACTCTGCGTAAGGCTGTTTTGCCGTCGAAAGTTCTGTCACTACGGTTTCAACACTCATGAATTGGCCTGCTTCAGTTGCATTGCAGTGCTCATTTTCGCATGGCTTTGCTTCTCTGATGCTAGCTTCGGTTCCGAGAGTACGACATTGCATTCTACTTTCGTCAAATGCAAGCATAGGATGCACGGAACGCTTCCTCGACACGAGGCGAAATTTGACTTTTCTGTGCAGATCAAGAGTGGATGGATGTTTTGGATACCCACTGGTGACAATGATCGTCACTGCCTCACGTCGTTCCACCCAGCGTGACAGTGCTTTACTAACTCACTACACATGCATTTGGTATCAGTGTTGTGATGTATCTGCTGTTTGGCGCCGGTAGCTTCAGAGTGTGCCCATAACACCGTTCAAAATAAGCTTTATTGGCCTCCTTCTTATGGAATCTTTCTCTCAATCAGAGGCAGCTTATTTCTTACAAATTTTCTGTTCCCATGAGACGCGCAGCGAAATTCTCCTTCTCCTTACTTCCGATGACATTATAAAATAACTCTCCGATACAGATAAGGCAACCACAATTGAGTAGCTTTCTACTGTCATTTCCTGAACATAACAGTCCCGTGCTGAGGTTATTGTGGCACTGCAGTTAAAAAGAGAGCATTGCCAATGCAAAGTTGGTGGACCACTTCGTCAAGGTTATCCTCTATATGAGGTCCTCTAAAATTACTGGCGTTTCGGTATATTACTGAGTTGATTAAGTAGAGCATTTGTAGTCTTGTCCCTCTAATCAACGAACTCCAGAAGCCTCCGAGACGGTGGAGCATTCAATTCCACAACCAGGATCACAAACCAGTCAGCATTTCGACCAGAAAGGAATTGGGGTGAAAAACATTGGAATGACAGCCACTATCATTTTAGCATTAAAACAACCATGCTGTAACTATCAGCTTCTAATGGATACTGTGGCGATAATTCTGAAAGCTACTCTGCGTAAGGCTGTTTTGCCGTCGAAAGTTCTGTCACTACGGTTTCAACACTCATGAATTGGCCTGCTTCAGTTGCATTGCAGTGCTCATTTTCGCATGGCTTTGCTTCTCTGATGCTAGCTTCGGTTCCGAGAGTACGACATTGCATTCTACTTTCGTCAAATGCAAGCATAGGATGCACGGAACGCTTCCTCGACACGAGGCGAAATTTGACTTTTCTGTGCAGATCAAGAGTGGATGGATGTTTTGGATACCCACTGGTGACAATGATCGTCACTGCCTCACGTCGTTCCACCCAGCGTGACAGTGCTTTACTAACTCACTACACATGCATTTGGTATCAGTGTTGTGATGTATCTGCTGTTTGGCGCCGGTAGCTTCAGAGTGTGCCCATAACACCGTTCAAAATAAGCTTTATTGGCCTCCTTCTTATGGAATCTTTGACGTAAGCAAGCCGAACAAACATCTACTCCACTCTCAATCAGAGGCAGCTTATTTCTTACAAATTTTCTGTTCCCATGAGACGCGCAGCGAAATTCTCCTTCTCCTTACTTCCGATGACATTATAAAATAACTCTCCGATACAGATAAGGCAACCACAATTGAGTAGCTTTCTACTGTCATTTCCTGAACAACAGTCCCGTGCTGAGGTTATTGTGGCACTGCAGTTAAAAAGAGAGCATTGCCAATGCAAAGTTGGTGGACCACTTCGTCAAGGTTATCCTCTATATGAGGTCCTCTAAAATTACTGGCGTTTCGGTATATTACTGAGTTGATTAAGTAGAGCATTTGTAGTCTTGTCCCTCTAATCAACGAACTCCTTTGTTGTTTGTTCTTTGAGGACGCTGGCAAGTATCTTCTATTTACAAATGGAACGGGACCGCATTTATAACCAAACCTCACTCCATATAGATGAATAAATGGTTAATGTAGTCCTTGTGAAGCGCGCTCTGATGGGCTGGGCTGAAATGCGCTCGTATCGTTGAAGTGACTCGGCGCGGCAACCTACATTTTCTCACTCACGGATTATCAGGATCACGGACTGTACCAACCCTAATTCTTGGCTTCCTCACATACTGAAAACACTTCTGAAGTTAGGTGAAAATGGCCTCCAACAACCTGTGGACAAA
Source organism: Taenia saginata (assembly GCA_001693075.2). Lineage (NCBI taxonomy): Eukaryota > Metazoa > Platyhelminthes > Cestoda > Cyclophyllidea > Taeniidae > Taenia > Taenia saginata. Next base: position 53,262 of record LWMK02000493.1, read on the forward strand.
TGCTTCCAGCGGCTGGCTTTATCTTTGGTCACCACTGTGTCCTTCTTTGAGCAGGGCATTAACAAACTGCCAACAATAATAACAACAAAAAGAATCAAAGCCTTCCCAAGGATTTCAACTAATTGGCAGTTGACATCGTGCGTGGACAATCAGCCGGTAAGTTTCCTTTTATTAGCAAGACCCGCTATTTCCTTTTATTAGCAAGACCCGCTTTTGAAGTTCCATGCGCACATAATTACTTGGCTTGAGTGGTAGCAGCAGCAGTGGCAGCATTATGTGATGTTATTGATTGGAGAGGACCTCTTTCGTAGGACATCATTTCCTCGAAGTTCGGAAGGTTGTGGGTTGGATATTACGACATCTCCCAAGGGCAGCCAGCGCAACCTATCCTTCCGGCTGTTTCAAAGAAAAGAGTGATTCAGGAGTTTGGACTACCACTTCCTGAGGCGCCACCAGTC
>LWMK02000494.1:1017-53615 GCA_001693075.2 Taenia saginata
GTAATATGACCATAAGCACAATGATTTTGATTTTCTTTTTGGCTGCATTTCGTGCTGGCCATGCGCATGACCTCTTAGTCATTTCCCCAATGCTGTAATTCCTTATTCCTAACAATGGGAATTACAACATTTCTTTCGTCGAATTGGCGCGAGGTAAGTCTAGCATGAAAATCATTCCTTTAATACGATGTAGCTTCCGTCCAAATTTACCCTTTAAAAATGAATGTTGACCCTTTAGTGCCCAAAATTGGATGAATGTTGACCCTTTAGTGCCCAAAATTGGCAAGATTTAAGATGCCACAACCCAGTGTACTGCACCTTCAATAAAGTTGCAACAAACAATCCCATCACAAACAAAAATGCACCACGCACATTTATGAGACCGGTTTCTGTGTTATTACGCAAATGGAAGGAGAAACTGTGCAGGTTTGCAAACGTTGTTTAATCAAAAGAAGTGTCATCCTTTCTCAACGTGAGTTCAAATTTATTAGGGTAATGCAATAGAGGTAAATATCTGTGGTAGCCATATTGATGGCTGAAGCTATTTTGTTTCGAAAATGCTAAGTTATTTGTGCATTGACCATCTTACTTCTCTGTAGAGCTTTACTGAATAAACTGCTTTAGATGCTCTATTTGTTGCATTATTATCGTCTTATGGATAGCCAAATAGTATATGCTTGGTGTAGCTTGTTTTAATAAGCAAGAACTACGGTGTTTTTTTAATGCGCGGTCGGTTGAGAATCTATTTTGCGTTACCATCTTGCATGATTTCAGTGCAAACAATCCCAGCATGGTGGTAAACTAAGTAAATATGTCTACTCTTCATAGTTTTACCTAAGCTCTTGCGGGGTGTCGTACTTCCTTACTTGATTTGCCTACGGCAAGCATAAATATTGCTTGTTAAATTTTTCTCAAAAATAGGTTAATGTTTTGGCCACTAAGCTATGACAATGTGACAATCATGGGATAAAATCAGACTTTGTGCAGGCGGGTGGTGCGTCCTTTGCAGCAGATGTGTACGATCAAAGAGGCTACACTGGCATTAGGTACCAACGTGCAGTGTGATTGTAAGTGAAAGGCAAACGCCTTCTTGATATACTCCCAACCAACCAACCAACCGCAGAAAGTGCTGCGTGCGTCAAGGCATGCGTGCAACCCATGGAATGAAGGTGTGATGAGCACCACAGATGTCGGTAATTACGCCTTCGCTTATAGACTACTGCCCGCGCAACAATTATGCGCCTCATATACGCGAATAAATTATTGTTCTACTAATTATTTTAGTTCGTTATCAAGGTAATTATGCTCTAGAATATAGGAAGCCAATTTTAATGCATTATTCCAATTGTAGTTTACAATAACTTTCTACTATTTCATCTCCATATTGCTTTTCTTGCACAAGCCTATTAAAATGATCAGTTTGAAGCATCTACTGCGTACTTTCTGCAAAGACTCGGACTAAATTGTGAGGAATGGGGCTCTTGGATGTAGAACCGATTTATTTTTTGGGTTGCATAGACGAAAACAAAAGCACCCATAACAAATTTTTTTCTTTGTATGTTTGTGCTTCAACGCTTTAGGGTAAGAAGCTTAAATTAAATTTACACCCACCTTCTTAAGCACATTACTCGGAAACGTGTAAAAGACACTTTCAACTGTGATTCACCAACATCTGTAATGTGGAATTTATGTTTTTGAATATTTAAAAGTAAATCTGGGCAAATCAACATGGTGCTCCTTAGCTAAGATCACATGGAAGCTAGACCAACCGACTGAATGACATGCATTCAGCATTCTACGCACACAAGCCTACGCTCGCTCTTTAGCACAACTGAGTTTGGCTCGCCTCTGCGTGCTAAGCGGTTCTGCACTAGGCTAGGCTATCAGCGCCATTTTGCAGTCATTATCAGTGGTCTTATGCGCATATCGTTGCTTGGGTGCACAATGAAGGAAGAGTGAATGCAGGTTTTTCAGTAAAGCTCTAATAATTGATAAGACGGTAAGTGCCCATAGAACGCATTGTCTTCGAAACGAAGCTGTATTACCTATTGTTAAGACCACCGCAACTGTATAAAAATTCTTCACTTAATATCTCTTGCATTAATTTTAAAAATGTGTGGGATGTATTTTTGTTTGTGGCGTGATCGCTTTTGTAGCATTGTCAAAGGCTCATTGCACTAGGCTGCAGCACTTTAAGTCTACACCATATTTGGGCAGGAATTCAATGTCTAACTTGCCTCGCGCAAAGATGTTTGCTTGGATTCTCACCAGCCTCAACCCTTAAGTGGAAAAACTCTTGCGGGGTGTCGCACTTCCTTACTTGACTTGCTTACGGCAAGCATAAATATTGCTTATTAAATTTTTCTCAAAAATGGGTTAATGTTTTGGCCACTAAGCTATGACAATGTGACAATCATGGGATAAAATCAGACTTTGTGCAGGCGGGTGGTGCGTCCTTTGCAGCAGATGTGTACGATCAAAGAGGCTACACTGGCATTAGGTACCGACGTGCAGTGTGATTGTAAGTGAAAGGCAAACGCCTTCTTGATATACTCCCAACCAACCAACCAACCGCAGAAAGTGCTGCGTGCGTCAAGGCATGCGTGCAACCCATGGAATGAAGGTGTGATGAGCACCACAGATGTCGGTAATTACGCCTTCGCTTATAGACTACTGCCCGCGCAACAATTATGCGCCTCATATACGCGAATAAATTATTGTTCTACTAATTATTTTAGTTCGTTATCAAGGTAATTATGCTCTAGAATATAGGAAGCCAATTTTAATGCATTATTCCAATTGTAGTTTACAATAACTTTCTACTATTTCACCTCCATATTGCTTTTCTTGCACAAGCCTATTAAAATGATCAGTTTGAAGCATCTACTGCGTACTTTCTGCAAAGACTCGGACTAAATTGTGAGGAATGGGGCTCTTGGATGTAGAACCGATTTATTTTTTGGGTTGCATAGACGAAAACAAAAGCACCCATAACAAATTTTTTTCTTTGTATGTTTGTGCTTCAACGCTTTAGGGTAAGAAGCTTAAATTAAATTTACACCCACCTTCTTAAGCACATTACTCGGAAACGTGTAAAAGACACTTTCAACTGTGATTCACCAACATCTGTAATGTGGAATTTATGTTTTTGAATATTTAAAAGTAAATCTGGGCAAATCAACATGGTGCTCCTTAGCTAAGATCACATGGAAGCTAGACCAACCGACTGAATGACATGCATTCAGCATTCTACGCACACAAGCCTACGCTCGCTCTTTAGCACAACTGAGTTTGGCTCGCCTCTGCGTGCTAAGCGGTTCTGCACTAGGCTAGGCTATCAGCGCCATTTTGCAGTCATTATCAGTGGTCTTATGCGCATATCGTTGCTTAGGTGCACAATGAAGGAAGAGTGAATGCAGGTTTTTCAGTAAAGCTCTAATAATAGGTAAGACGGTAAGTGCCCATAGAACGCATTGTCTTCGAAACGAAGCTGTATTACCTATTGTTAAGACCACCGCAACTGTATTAAAATTCTTCACTTAATATCTCTTGCATTAGTTTTATAGATGTGTGGGATGCATTTCTGTTTGTGGTGTGATCGCTTTTGTAGCATTGTCAAAGGCTCATTACACTAGGCTGCAGCACTTTAAGTCTACATCGTATTTAGGCAGGAATTCAATGCCTAAATTGCCTCNCATAAAAATTCTTCACTTAATCTCTCTTGCATTAGTTTTATAAATGTGTGGGATGTATTTCTGTTTGTGGTGTGATCGCTTTCGTAGCATTGTCAAAGGCTCATTACACCAGGCTGCAGCACTTTAAGTCTACATCGTATTTAGGCAGGAATTCAATGCCTAACTTGCCTGGCGCAAAGATGTTTGCTTGGGTTCTCACCAGCCTCAACCCTTAAGTGGAAAATATTGTACTAAGTAAGCCATGTGCCATTCACAGGCTAGACATCACGTTAAACATCATTTGGAAGAGTGGGAGTCACAAGAGCATTGTTGAGATTGGCAAGCACTAATGTAAAGCTCAAAGTACAATGAGAACGAGTGTCACGCGGAACAATTAGTGACAAGGAGACTAGTATATAAGCGGACACAGCTCAACACACAATCAGTTTGAAAAAAAGCAGAGACAGGCGAAGAAATGCATTGTGGAAGTTGGCCATGTTCGCATCCGTGGAAGTGGGCACCGTGGGGTGAGGTTGCGAAAGGTTCACACTGTGGTCAGAAGTGGGCATGGTGGTCTGAGCACAAGCCGCATTGGTGGTCACCGTGTGCGCATCCGTGGGGATGGTCGCATCATTGGTGATAAGCAGCGAGCACAACCGACACTTATGTAGAAGCCTCACTATGCCGTGGAGGTGAAGGAGCTGGTTGACGGTGTACAAGTTCTCCTCTACTTCCCCTTGCTTTGAAAGCGTAATGGTTGCTATGATTCCTAATTATCGCCTGCAACTACTTAATGTGTGAATGGATACCTGTACTTCAGCTTACACAAGTCTTCTTCTCGCGGTTTTCTTTTAGGACATACAGGGTGCGTTAATGGATTAGAAGTCCTGTTGAACGAACTGGTAAAATTACTACCAAATACGCTGATGGTAGTATTTGATTAACCTTCTTTTATTTTTTGAAAGCCGTAAGCATTTTTTGACTTGCACCACATTTGATAATCAACAATGGTCCAAGAATAAAAGTACCGCATTTTTAACTAAGAGCAGCCTTAGGTTTTGAAAGTAGTTAAATGAGAACATTGCTATTTTCCAATTCGACTACCTGCATATGAAACTTTGGTGCATAATCCGGGAGAAGTAAAGGAAGGGTGTTTAAAATCGAAAGGTCGATCCAGCTACAGCAGGTAACGTGACATAAATATTGCCAAATGAAACCGAGCTCACTAATGGTTAATGCATTCCAAGGATGGCCAACGTGTACCCTCTTCTTTTTATCTTTAGAATCATGCACGCAACTGCTGTGCAGTTATTTAAGTGCAGAACGCCTGACCACGCGAATGTTTGTTTCTATCAAATCACCTGGCTAAGAATTCGGCCTTAGTCTAATAGACAGTGTGATACTGTTCAGCAATGACTACCTTAAGCTACTTGAGGGATCAATGAATGCTTATAGCTACAAATTTGGCTGCGATATTGCTTCGGTGATTACTCTGCTGCTTAAGTGGAAAAATCGCCTGTCGTCTCTTCATCCTTGTCTCTAACATTCTCATTATCTCCTTTTCTTACTATCCTTTTTCCTTAAAAGCGCACTACTTGTCTTAATCCACACCACGCAACTGATAATGGTTCTTCTTTGTAAAACTTATTGCAATCCCTGCCTACTGCCTTACTTTGGAACACGACTTGTCAATTCGCATATTTTGGGTCGTCATTATCGTTATTTGCTCATCTTGTTGGGTTTTTTACGAAACATTGTTGCTGAAGTCAAGGCCCAAATAGGTAAGAACACANCTGCTGGAGTCAATGCCCAAATAGATAAGAACACACAGGTCTGGTTTTAAAGGAGTGCACCTAATCTTGTTTCAAACACCTTTGGTGAATGGAGATAGGAAGTGTGTGTCCAATTGACTAGGAGCCAAGTGAATGCACCACCACTTTGCGGTTGGGTAGACACACAGTGGTTGCCTTGCTACCAATTACTTGTAAAGACTTGAAGGTTGCAGCGTGTAGCGAAATGCCTATTTTGGTCTTTTGCTGCATTTAGGGGCCCGTTTATATCACAAACATCGTGGTATAATTACCCTTGCACGTCAGGTGTGCGTTTCCATAATGGCAAGCGATGTCATCAATGGGTTAGGAAATCATAGTCACGGGCTCATTTTCCAAGATACCAGTTTGTACATCTAATGCACACGGTTTCAGTGTTTTTGACGGAGGAACCTACTCGTTGACAAGTTGCAGATTCTCCTTGCACTTTAAGCCCTCTGCTTCAGTGAGAGCAAGGACTTTGCGTTTGATTCCACTGCTAGGCTTTTCGAAATTAGGTGCAGAGCAGAAGAAGAAACGAAATTGAGACACGCAACGGCGCTCTGTATAAACCACAAGTGAAGTGCTTATGTTATGAAAAACTTGATCTTAAGGTTGGAAAACACTCTGGTCTCTTCCCACCTGTTTATTAATGTGGCATACAGCCATTGGCTAACATAGTACATAATTGGTGTTTCAATATCCTGGAGTCCACCTTCTCTCTTGCTGTTACGCAAGGCTTAATTCCTGCAGTTCAAATCACCAAGTTGTTGCATAGATCAGCGTGCTGCTTGCCTGAAACAGAAGTGACTATTGCCTATTCTCTCTTAGCAGCAAATGCCAGAGAAGGGAAGCTGCCATCTATTAAGCAAATGGATGGTAGCTTTGCCTTCTCTTTTGAGACCTAAAAATGCCCTATTTCTTTGGTTGCCCTTCGGTCAGCATTCACCTACCGCTACATAAAAGAGAATGTTGACAATTTAGAGGAAGACAATAAGGGATCCACTCCTATACAGTCCGCAAGCTTCGTGTGACCTTGGCTCAACATCATGCCGAGATAATCTTCAAAAACAGCCAGTGGCTGAAGTGTTACCACTAAAGATGGGTTAGCTGGACAATGGCAGCCCACTCTCCTCATCATAAGCTCTCATTGGTCACAACCAATGATCACATGCACCCATAGTAGCATGAGTAATGTTTTTTAAGCCATATTTCTGTTAGTCTATCGACAGGTGCATGATGGTGTCAACACTTGTAAGGTATGGTGCAAGAAAATAAGGGTGCTTGCAAGATGGAATAGCGTTTTTTCAAAAATAAATCAAAATGAGAATACACTTGAGACATTTGTGGTAGAGAAAGAATAGGTGAATTGAATGTTTAGGCTGAATTTGTAACCCCTATTAAGTTAGATGGTGTTATGACTTTACAGGCTCGACTAGAGTATCATCGTGAGTCAAATGTACGGCCATCACATAGCTTAACTCTAGACCGAACTTTTGCCAATGCGCCTCGTTTCGGCCTCCGTGCAGCAGTCTAGTTGTTTGGGAAATGTTTGGGGGTCGAATGATTAAANGATGGAATAGCGTTTTTTCAAAAATAAATCAAAATGAGAATACACTTGAGACATTTGTGGTAGAGAAAGAATAGGTGAATTGAATGTTTAGGCTGAATTTGTAACCCCTATTAAGTTAGATGGTGTTATGACTTTACAGGCTCGACTAGAGTATCATCGTGAGTCAAATGAACGGCCATCACATAGCTTAACTCTAGACCGAACTTTTGCCAATGCGCCTCTTTTCGGCNCCGTGCATTTCAGTGTAGTTAATGGCTGTGATAGCATGCTTCTTAGAAATGTTCGGAATTTATTCAATCCTGTAAAATTCAAGCATCTCTACATGAAATAATGAGAGCGATAAATTTTCGTCTTAAAGTAATGCATAAATTAGCAGTTTGCATGATGTGGTGAATAGTCTGTTTGGATATGCAGCAGCTGGTTTGGCACGCAAGGAAGCGCAATCAGACTCTAAATGCCACTTCTCATATATTCGATGAGGATAGAGGCACAGCAACGGCACTATTCATTGGGAATGCAATGTGTTATGCAAAAAGAAAAATTGTGGTGCAGGAGCAGATTAGCCCATTAGTTTATTGTAGACTGCTGCCACTTATCAAACGCGATGTTCCACGTCGTCGCACTACATAGCGCGACATAGCGCCTTTGTCATGGTATTAGCTTGACTGAAAATAGTTGTTCAAAAGGTCTTAAAGCATATTTCTGCTAAAGAGCTGCAGTAGACGTACGCAAAATTGCTTATAATTCTGACGTTATCACAATGAATTAAGGATGATACGCGGTAGTCATCAAATTGCGTTTAGCTTAGCGTTAGACCTGTGTTTAAGAGCATTTCATTCAAATGTTCCAAAAGAGAATAGCCAAACTAGTGGTATGATGTCAGCTTCCTTTCCTGAGATTTATTTTATGCTCACGAAGAGCATATGAACGGAAATCCTGGATCAACTTTACGAGAAGGGGATAGTGACAACTGACTAGGTGGCAAGTTGGTTGTGCGCAGGTTTTTTAATGCAATAATCGCTTTTTGGCTTACACATAGAGCTGGTGCTAGTTGAACATCTAATCCATGCGCGACCGACCGAAGTCAGCACTCGCATTGTCACAGCTTTTCATTTCATATGGAATGTTGAATAAAAACAGCCGAGGCTCCGAGGCGACCTCCAGGTAATCGCAAGAAGTAGATTAAATTAACTGGGGGAGAGGTTAGGGAGTTGCATGCCCGACTTTGAATAAACTGCTCTCATGAAAACAACCAACTAATTAGCTAATGCACTAGCTTCATAAATGGCTGCGACAATTCCTTGATAACATGCTTTGACGTCTTTTACTCCATTATGTCACGAAGGCTTTGCATTCGTCTACGCCTCAATTAATTGCGTTTGTGCATTAAAAAGGGGCGTCAACTTTAACTGCCTGCATATAAATTGCACCAATTTTACACCTGCTCCAACTTCCTAAGGGATCCTTTGATAAAACGAGATGGTACTAGTTGCTTTTTTGATCACCTTGGCCATCTCCGACGTCTGCAGTGCGAAGAAAGAGGTGGCGTCACGTGACCGAAATCTCCTCAATATCTACACCCTCACCTCTGACCCTGTGTGCTCGTCGGACATGGAGTACTTCAACTTCTCTCACAGCGTTGCCGCAGCTGTGTACTATGTGCGCTCACTGATGCCAACGAACAGCGAGACGCTTTTCCTTGCCATTCTGGGGCACCTATGGGTGCCTGGCCGCTCAATGCAGGAGGCCTCGAGAGCAAGCGCGCTATACGATATTTTGCAAAACTCACAGGTTCGTTGTGGTAGACTCTGACAGCCTTTCGCGTAGTGTTAGCACTTACACTAAGGTAACCCTGTATGTGTGCGTGTCGTGTGAATGGACCTAATCCAAAAGCATGTCTGTGTTGACTGACCACTATTTCATCCTACATTACTGTACTCAGAGTCGGGGCGTGTTAAAATGGCGATCGTTCATTTAGCTCCCTACCGCGTCTTACGATAATAAAGTTAGCTCCATTCCCAAGAACGAGCTTCTTATAAAAGTAAATTGCGTGCTGTCATCCACCTCTTCTGCATTCTAACGCCTTGTCGTAACATTACCGAGTACCGTATTTATGCCATCTCTCCTATCTAACCAATCACCTATCAAAAGGGAAAACAATAGACGCGAGGTTCAAGTGTTAGCATTCACCACTAAGCCCAGCTTTACAATGTCAAAGCAGTTGCAAATTACTGACAATATTTTATGGGTTGAAATTTGATATTGACGCATAGATCGCCCACGTTTTATCGCTTTGCCCAACCCTGGTTTGTTGGGGTTATTCCTTGCAACTCCCCCTGCTCCCGTGCTTCCATCCCTAAACAACTATAGCCTACGTTAATAAAGCGACGGTGGAGGGAGTAAAAGGTGTTAAATTATATGGACACGCCGTCAAAATATGCTTCGCACACATTGTAATGACAGTTTTGGTGATTCCAGCAAAATGCGTCGAATTCTGCGGGATTCAGCGTGTTGCTGGGGCCTCCCTTAGCTAGTGACTGTAATTTGGTGAACGAGTGGATCAACCTCGGTAACCCAAAGGGGACACCACGTGCTCAAATCTATCAGATCTCCTACTATCGTCAAGTGCTAAGTTCCACGTCTGTCTTTGTCAATCAGCCTGCCAACAGTAGTCATGATTCGCTCACCCCACCCATTGCTGCGGTCTCTGTTGCAGTTCAACGCAAGACCATTCTGCAAGGCATTCTTGTCTATCTCGTCAACAACGGTTGGAGGCATATTGCACTGTTTTATGACATACACACCAACATCTTTGACATTCCCGAGATGTTAGATGCAACCCTATCAACACTTCACCTTTCCCGGGACAGGCACAACGTGCTTGAACTCTTGACTAGTGTCAGTATCATATCGACAACAAACTTTGCGAGTTTACTGGAGCCATTAGAAGACTATTTGGGCGGTAAGCATCCACTTTGTTATCTTACGCCAATTGTTTCCCTTTTTCACTTGCTTCACCTTCTTCGTCAGTGGCACTGATATTAGCAAGGGCAGAACTGGCAGTGAAATTCGTAGTGGGTGTTCAGAACTCCACCAGAATTAAACAAGGGCGGATCGCACTCATCCACGTGGATCCCACAGATATGCTCACTTACGATATCCTGCGCATATGGGGAGCGCAATTGTCTCAAGTTGGACCCTTATTAGCTGCCGGTCGTTCGCTCATCATTGTCACAGCACTACCCAAGGGCACTAGATATGACGAGGTTTCGATGCCGTACAAGGAGGTAATTCATACCATTTTGTCCTCATTTTTCATTTCTTCTACATTACGTCCGCATACTAATGACACTAATCTACATCCTTTGGATGTCTGTGCACCTTGAGATGATGAACTCAGATTGTCGTAAATGACTACCACACCAATATGATTTCGGTTATAAGTTCACGAGCAGCAAATGGGTGGTTGGCGGATCTGTTTTCTGCACAAACTGCCGTACTTTTCGGCCAACGTCTACCTGTTGAGCNATCTAAAAACAGCACACTGCAACACTCCACATTTATTCATTGGAGAAGGAAGGGAGCGTAGATGCCACATCGTTCAGTGAATTCACTCTCACCCATAAACGCATATGCTAAACCTCTATATTTGTACATGGAGGATTTCTTGTGCACTAATAAGTTGGTTTCCTTTTGGCAGCGAATCAGCCTCTCAGTGGCTAGTGGGGCAGCGCCAGCAATGCGTTTGGTTCAAATCCACCTGCTGCAGGAGGGTGGTGGCAATATCGCCTCTTCCACCAGTCTCTTCCAACCACTGCGCAGCCTCCCACACATCCAAGTGCCCACACTGCCCTCCATCACTTTCCATTACCAAACTGAAGGTGGCAATATTTCGCACGGCATCTTTGACCTCCTTCTCTTCTCCCTTAAGCCCAATGTCACTGAGGTGGCTGATGTTGGAGCTCAAGCAGAGAGGTATGCAGACATCTTCAATCTCATTGATGTCATTCATCATCCACTAATGCTCTCCCAGCGAAGGAGTGCAATGACTTGGCCAGGAGATGGAGGCGGACCTCAACGTTCATGCTACTTATTTGCGCCTTGTGGATTTGGTATGCGATGGGAGCAAATCCAGACTGTCACCAAATTTTACTGCCTTCCTTACTGTATCTCTATCTTTTAGAGCGATTTTAAATTATACTACTAATAAATCTACTTGGATTGCTTAACGCTGGCCTCATCTACTTGGTAATTGTGCTGGTATACAGGTGGACTAAATTGTGTATCCCCACTGATGTGATCAATTTAGACGGATTGTGCGCAGACATCGTAACGTGAAAATGTTTTCAAACGAGTGAATAACGGAGGATTGGTTTCCACCTTAAGCTATTGCTGACATATTTGTCGATGACTTTAGTCCCCACGAACTCCTCCGATGCAAGTGGATATGGTGTCGAATTCGGATCCCCTTACTTCCTCCCACGCCCTCCTGCCTACTCCTCGAGTCTTAGTTGCAGCGTCGAGCATAAATAAAGAGCCTCTACAGAGCATGCGAAAGGGGAGGATTGCTCAGTTAAATGCATGTTATGTTTCTATCGACAACGGAGGTTTTGACTGATAGGCGTTAATGACTTCAGTCCTTTACAAGTAGCGTTGGCTACGAGTGTTACTTAAGTATTAGGAGGAAAATGCAAAAGAGTTAGGTATATTAAGCCCGCAGAATGCGATAGAGGGTCAACGCTTGGTTCCCAAAAGCCATCACGTAGTGCTCGAAAACCAAGTAGGATCGAATGATTGCCTTCACGCAATGAAAGAAGGCACTTGACACTGATGATTGGAGTGAGGCAGTGTACATCCTCTTCCCTCCCTCCCATGCGACTAATTTGAAGAGCCGGCTTTCAATGTGCAGGATTGGATATGCTTCCCTGCCTTGTCCAGTGGCAGGGCGAAGAAATATTTAGCACTTCTGATTTTCTATTATTGGCTTCCGTGCGCAGCGCTTTTACATCTTCACTTACCTCCTACTTGGTATGGCTTTAGGCGGTAAATGGGCTGTTCTACCATCGCCTTTGTGTCAACAGCTCTCCTCGTAGTCCTTTTCATGCCACCTCCACTTACTCTTTTAGCTACTCATGTTTTGTGCAATAATGACACGTATAACTCCATTGCTAAGAATGTGGATTCGTGAGAGATGTGAGGATGGTAGATTAGGCCTGCAGTCAATGACATCCCATCCAGAATGGGCAGGATATTAGGCACATTATTATCGTGCGTGGAAGAGCTCGAACCCTGGCATCGTTTGTGCACTTGGCGTTGTTTCTCACCATCGTAGCTGAGGTCCACTCCGAGGCGAGGGAGTGGTCTCAAATAATTCTGCTTTTTGCTGACTGCACAAACTATGACAGTGCACAGATGCTGCTGTCTGAGAAGATGTGCTGCAACAGCTTCTGTTACCTATTTTTCTTAACTTATTGTTATAGGGAATTCAAGTCTACGTTAGGGAATTGGACTTGCCTCGCATCCCACTGAGCTCACAGTTAATCGAGCACCTTGCTGGACTGCGGGATATGCGACACGAAAATGTCAACACTTTCGTAGGATGCTGTATGACATCACACTCCTTCAGTCTCATCTTTCACCACTGTCATCGAAGAAGCCTTCAGGTGATAAAAGAAAAACCTATTCTATTTATTTTGTTAAAAGCAACCATCTAAATCACTACTTTCCTTTGCAACAAGTCCTACACTTGCAAAATCGGCGATTTGCTGACGGGTTTGTGTAAGTAATGGCACGATGCGCGAAAGCAAGAATACTGGCTGACTTACAGCGATAGGTAAGAAGTGCAGTTGAAATCGTTCCTGAAAGGGCGATATATTGGTTACAGTGAATGTAAAAGCTCTCGGAGAAGCATAACTGAAACTTATTTCCAAGCCCTCAACGCCCTTACAAAAAAGCTTTTCCAGCAACGGGCAGGGCTGCTTTGCGTTGCCCTACTCGTAAAATACCGACCTAGTAACCACGCCTACCATTCTGTTCCGCCTGTTGCAATACAATCATCCAAAGCTGATATTTTTCACCTATTAAAGAAATGCCGTCAGAATTGTAAGTGAGGGGATCTTAAAGGCGATTGCTTTGTCTTAATCCACACCCTTTGAAAATGGTCTGCCACAGTCATTTGCAAGAACTATATGTCAGCAACTCCAACATTGGGCCATTTCACGTACAACAGACACTCTATGCAGTGATGCCCGACACACCTTCACCTAGGCTCCATGCTGCACGTGAAAAATGCTTTTCTGTCGACTTACCTGTTACTGTGCTTCCATGTGTAGGATGTTATCAACAACAAAAGCATAACACTTGACTAGGATTTCAAGCTCTCTCTCATGGCCGACTTTGTTCGGGTGAGTCGATGCTACCTTATGGCACTTGAGCAACTCCCTTCTTTCCAGTGCATTTAACTACCACCTTCAATGTGACATTACAAGGGGATGGAGTACCTCCACAGCTCAAGCCTCAAAGCTCACGGAAGACTCAAATCGACCAATTGCGTTGTCAGTTGTCGATACGTCTTGAAAATCACTGACTTTGGCATCCCAAAATCTACAACTTAACAGGCAGTTATCCTTCATACCACCCTGAAGGTTAGTTACTTTTACCACCCTCTGCTATTGCGTCTCAAACATAGAAAAATTATGGACAGCGCCTGAGCTACTGCGTGACGAGTCAGCAGCGATGATTGGAACCAAGCCGGGTGATGTCTACGCATTCGGCATAATAATGCACGAAGTCTTCCATCAGACTAAACCATTTGGAATGGAAGATGCATCAGCAGGGGAGATTCTAGAACGTGTCAGGAGTCAAGAAAAGCCTCCTTTTCGGCCAAAGGTGAGTGTTTCTTCTCACCATAGGATACCGTTATGAGTTTATCGAAGCCTTCACTATAGGAGGTCGGATGTATTTAGAGGCTCAGCATTTGTCATGTATGGCGTGGCGAAAGCATGACTGAGGACTATCAGGGTTGATGTCGAGTTGAATATGTCGACCGATGTGATCTTGAGAAAATTGCTAATATTTACCACACTTGGCATCTCAACTATCAAGGCGGCTCAGAATTTTCAAAGAAGCTGGAAAAGACAACAGGAGAAGAGACCTGAGCTGTTGCCGTAGGAGTCTATTTTCGAAAGTCCAAAGAGGCTCGCGTAACTTTGCGTTGGACTAAGCCCCTTTTTGATGGCAAAGTACTCACCAACTAATACCCCACTTTTTCTCTCCAGCTTCATGAAACAGGTGTTCCACCAACTTACAGAAATATTGTTGAGCGAGCGTGGTCGAACAATCCTGGACTAAGACCAACATTCAAGGAGCTGAATGAAGAGATTCAACGAATGACTAGTGGAAAGTAGGTTTGTGATTGTATTTGAGCCTCTCCCTAATCTTGCAATGAAAACGAACATTGTAGAACACGTGTTCAAGGTGATGGAGAATTACTCGTGTCGGTTGGAAGAAGAGGTGAGAACTCGAATGGTTGATCTAGAGAAGGAGAAGAGGAAGAAAGAACTTCTCATCTGTCGCTTGCTTCCTCCGTGAGTTTTCCGTCGCATGATTTCTGGCTGGCAGCTATGGCTGTTAGGACCGCACCTTGTTAGCTTGAACTGATATGCAACTATGCGAGTGTAGAGTCTGAGTGATGTGAGAGTGGAAGAGTGACGCTCAGTTGGAATTGTAGAGTTGTGGCGGAAGCACTGAAGGCGGGTGTAGCAGTGGCACCTGAGACCTACGACGAGGTGTCAATCTACATCAGCGACATCGTTGGCTTCACAACCATTTTAGCAATGTCCACACCACTGCAGGTTGTTGATCTTCTCAACGACCTATATACGTTGTTTGACAGGACGATTGCACACTACGATGTCCACAAGGTGAGGTCCATTTAAGACGCCTGAGCCTACTCATGGCTACAAGTTAGATCCCATTTCATCACAGTTGATAAATGGAAGCAGTACTCTGCTACTCCTACCTGCTTTGATAACGATGTGTTTTGAGTCACAGTTTACTGAGTAATTAAGAACTTACGAATGTGGAGGAAATGCCAAATTGAGTAGTATTCTAGTATGTGGGCATTAGTCGACACACCTGCGTCTCTCCCACCAGTGTGCTGGCACAGGCGCAACAGCAATACTCAAAGCGGATGCTGATTGAGATCGGATTTGCCTATTGTAGGTGGAGACAATAGGCGACGCCTGCATGGTGACTTCGGGACTGCCAGTCCGTAATGGACGATGCCACGCAGCTGAGATCGCCACCATGGCCCTCCACCTGCTCAGTGCTTGTGGCACCTTCACCATCAAGCACCTACCACAGGTTCCCTTAAGGCTACGCATCGGTCTGCACAGCGGTTAGCTGAATGCGCAGGACACATATAAACTTATCCTAATTAATTTTAACAGCGCTTACGCAATGCCTTGGCGAAAGGGCATTCTGACGCTGGAATTTGAAGCAGCACTTAGGTCATGAATCTGATCTCCCTACGCCTCATCTGTGCTGTTGTCCATGATACGTCAATGTTGTCATACATGCGTAGCACAGCCTAATGTATTTTTCCAGAATTAATGCTTCGCATTTGAGTTCCTTTGTGCGTTACTAACGCTACAATTAAGCAGGCAACACAATTTAATGTCCTCGTGCAATTTCAAAGCTCTGCCAAATAAATAATCGGAATGCCTCCAAGCGCTGGCTTTTGATGTGAAAAATCAAAATTCCTCTTTAATTAGGACTACTAAATATGCAATTTGTTGCACAGTACTGTTCTCTTGCAGGACCTTGTGTTGCTGGTGTCGTAGGGCTTACAATGCCGCGTTACTGTCTCTTCGGCGATACTGTTAATCGAGCACTGCAAATGGAGTCATCTGGAGCCGGTTAGTAGAATCATCCTTGACCTACTTCTCCTCCACCATGCCCTCAATGGAAAACGTATCTGTCTCAGCCTTTAGAATACACATCAGCAAAGAGATGAAGGAAGTATTGGATGAAATCGGAGGCTATCATACTGGTACGAGTACCACCTATGGTTACGATAGTCACTCTGTCGGTCCCCATGCGGACCTCGGAAATGCGTCCTCAGTGTGAGTAGTAAGAAATCTTAATGCTCTCTATGACAAAAATGATTTCGGCCGAACCGCATCTAGCATTTTACTTGTTCTAAAAGAAAGAGTAGTAAAATCCACCAAAGTAGTCTGACGGGGCAGAATGATAAGCACTATAACTCTGGAAGGAACTTTACTGTCTCCCACCCTTTTAGTAAAGTAATTGCTGGTCTTTTATGTGATACCTTCCTTCAGCCAATACTGACAACATTGTAGAGCATGTGAATGGAAACGTATTTATTCATGTCCTCCTGAAGTCCTTTGGTCTCTTGTCTGCTGATGTTAAAGTGAGTAGTACCGACATTGGTCGAGGAGTGCCGGCCTTTCACTCGTATAATGCGCTGGTTTTATTGACAGAGAGTAGTTCAAGACATTGTTCCAATTTAAATCCTTGCCATCTTCAAATCGCGCTCATTAAATAGAATTCTCAAAAAATAAAATAAGGGAGTAGAGCATGTGCAATGCTGGAATTGAAAGCAAGATGTCGTAATGAAAGATTTATTGCTTGAAAAGCAAAACTTCCATCACGATGCAGTCTTCGTCCTTTTGTGATCACTGTTCTTAGCTGTAGCCTGACGTGAAGATGGTACCGCGAGCGTGTTATCGAGGCAATGTTACTTTTAGCGTGCCTTCTGTAGAATTTGATGGGATCCCGCCCCTGAGTAATTATTTGTTTCAGAGAGTTTTCAACTCTAATTAAACTTGGCAACGCTAGGTTGTTTTGAACTAGTCCTTGTCTAGATATCTTTTTCTTACACCAGAATCCCCGCAATTCATGCAGACACTTCTCAGGCTTTTCCATGACTACCTTAGATCATTTTACTGGAAAATGGGACTGGTGCAAGAGATGAAATCGTGCTTTAATTGAGATGTAAGCTAGGAACTCAACTTTGGCAATTTTTCAATTTCCTTTTAGTTATCGCTTCAATCACCAACGCTTTAAGCCATAATGCTGAGTGGACGCCTAGGCAGAGAATGACATTGAAGTGTGTGTCGCAAAAACGCAGTACCTGAAGTCTCATGGCGTTTGAGGCCTTTAAAAACCAAATCAAAGACGTTTAATGAGCGAATCAATGCGCTTAGTCCCCACCGCTTTAGTCTGAAGGCGCCAACCATGCTGGATAGCCTGTAGGCGATCAAACCCACGTCTCCAATGCAAGACGATCTACTGATGCCGTTAATGGCCCATCCCTTTGTAAAGACTAGCGCCTCCGACATCAACAATGCGAATAAACACCGTGAGAAACCCAGAAAATATTTTGAGACCATTGTTCTGACCAGATTTACTCTTTGTAATAGCCAATACATAATGTTGCCTGTTTAGTGAATATTCTGCGAGTCTCTTTATTGAGAATCGGAAGAATCTAAACAGGCTATAAATTCTCACGTGTTACTCACACCTCTACGGATTCGAATTGTTCCCCGGAGGTAGCAGACCCTTCTGTAGTTTTTGAGAGGAAGTGAGAGCATAGCGTTTCAAGGTGCTAAGCAGTTAATTGATGCTCTAGCAAGGTTCCCTTCTCACAACCTTGGCGGGCATCCCGCAAGTGATTCTCCTCTACTCACATCTACTCAAATAGCTGCAATCCAATCCCAGTGCCCAAGTAGTCCCTTTTTGCTTGACAGAGCGCAAGGTCCACGAACAGCGCATCTCTAGCCGCCTTCAACAGGCCTAATGTATGATAGGGGCGTTGACTTCTCAGATGTGGTGAGTGAATCCTCTAATTACCGCTTCACACCACATTGTGCCTTTTAGGGCTGCCTCTTTCATCTTGATTTGTCTCCAACATAAATGCATGACTTCATGGTTTTCAACAACCGCAGAGGTGACCTAGTTCCTATTTTAAGCTACCACTTTGCTCGAGGGGTTTTAATCCGTCGTCTCTTGTATCTATACCACCTTTGCGAGTGTAAATACTTATGCTGATGGTATACTGTGTCTGGTAATAACCAACTGAAAGACATCAATTTTTTAACCACTGAAACTTACATTCATTGCATTTTTTATGCCTCTTGTTTAAATTCTTCCGTAGCATCAGTGATTAAAACGTCCACCATCACTAACCCTAATGCTGCTTCGGTTAAACCGAGATGGAAGTAGTTGTTTCAGATAAAATTTATTTCTGAGTTCCTTTAGTGTAAAGTGCTTCTCTTCCCAAGTATCAGTCATTCGTCAAGACTATTTTACAGTCCCTGTCAATTTTTGCACAAATACGCTCTTAAAGCGAAGGAACTTCCCAAATTTATCGTAGCTGTATACAAACGGACTAAGTGACTTGAGTAAATTATTTAATTTACAATCACTTAAGGTTGCGCTGCACACAGAGACATACTTCGAGGAGTCAGAAATCCATGCTTCCCCTCTCTTCGGTCAGCCAGTGACCTCTGCAGAGAAAAAAGCGAATTTGCTTTCCATTGAGCTCCTTACCTACCACATCACTCGCATCGAACAAAACGGCTTCTTTAGAATAAGATTTAAATTTACTTTTACAGGTCGAGACATAAATATACAAGGTTTCATTTCCTCACATAAATGTGCTACACTAACTAGGAATGAATCTGTCACATTTGTTAGGCTATCAAATCAGCTTTAGCGTCTTCAACCTTTTTCAAAGATTATGAACAGACGAATCCCTACGTGCTGATGGCATGTTCTAGAGCATTCTTCTCAGTCTACATTATAAACCAGAAGTGTGACTTATCGCAATCGCATGGTTGCAATGATCAGTGGGATTAGCCAATTTAGTAGGCAGTCAAAAAAGTCCTTGTCTTTCGTAATCCACGGGGCCATGTAGAGTGGATTCGACTGTTCTCTTTATAGGCATTGCACCCTTTGCTAAGCTCTGCATTCCTCTTATAAGCATCTAAAAGTCTCTTGCTAAGTCACGCCAGTTAATCCCGACGATTGCGATTCTGCCTTGTCCACTGTCCAAACCGAATCTACCTCGCTTCGTCAAGCTGAGACAGAAGTGTGGTGATGAATAGTCACATGCTGATATTGATGAACCACCTACAATTGCTTGCGAATCGAGGTTAAGGTGTCAAGCTCAACCTCTAACCTTGTGCTTACTTTCTAGTTGTTAATGTGTAGTTCCATCGTGGGCGCCAGTTCCAAGTGCTGGAGGGCAAACAGCAACCAAGGCTGAGGTCCGTTTCCCAAAATCATGCTATTCGTTGCGAGTTTAGGCTGTGCAAAACAAGCGTCCCACAATTCCTAATGTCAAAGCAATACTAGATCTCGAATCAGATATCATAAGGGTCAAAAATCCTCCTTTCCAGTGCGAAAGTTTGCGAGGTAATGCACTATCCCTTGCCATGCTCTAAATGGTATTTCTTCGTTTGCGACCATCACCTTTTCATTGTGTTGGCGTGAACATCAAACCTCCACATGGTCAAAAGTAGAGATGAGCGGGTGTTTTGGTAATAAGGGCGCGATACTACCAGAGGTGGAAATGGCTGACTGTGTTGCTCACCATTACAAAGATTCTGTGTGGACTCAATTACCAGTTATTTTGTACCTTGCTGAAACAGACATTGGAGACGTTGGTTTGATCGCCTTCAGGCTATCATTTGTCCAATCATTATTAAGTCTGCGAATGCTTTACTGCTATTCAGCCTTATTCTACAATGGAGCACATTGTTGCGCATTTGGATTCTCAATTTAAGACCTATCAAACTCTCACTCCATACCTCCGCAGTTTTCTTATTAGTCACAGTTGCTTTGCTATCGCGTCCCATCAGCTGGACATAATGGTATTCTCCAGGTCATCGTCGTCCTCGCATTTACTGTAAAGTTCTTCACCATGAAGTAGTAAAAAGACAGGACGAGCTTTTACCCAAATGGGTTAAGCAAACCACTTTGTGTTGGAACTTCGAAGTGGTAACACTACGTTGCCTTCTTTTACATGCATTCAGCCAATTATTTACTGCAAGTTCGAATACTGGTGGTTGCACCATGAGAGATCGCAGTAGCACCTACACTTACACCGCGTGTGCGAACAGGTTACCATCGTCATGCCAAGTGGACTACGATTAGCACAGTTTTCATTAACAAATGGCATACCATCATTCGTTTTCAATTATCTCCATTTCCAAGTGCTGCGCGTTTATGGGTAATTCTCCAACACATTTGTGGCACCAAGACTTGCCTCCCCAGACATGCAATAAGTGTCTCGATTATGTGCATCCACAGTTACAAAAACCCGAAATGGTTATACTTCCCACTTCAATCTGCGACTTAGCCCTGTCTTAGGTTTAGTCTCAAACCACTAGTCATCCTGTTTCCATGTATACTTACACACGTCAATCTGGTGGTATTGAGGTGATTCCCTTTTGCATACGTGCTAGCCCATCAACTTCTACCACACAGCCCTCCAATTGCAAGGAATACTTCAGTTGTGAAACTCAGTAATAATGAGTCAGATCTTTCGGTTAATACAAATGCCTCTATCTTATCCAATAATTATCCCGTTAGAGTTTGCTGTGTCGCACAAGCTTTGGGAAAATGCTGGGAAAGTCTTCAACTTGTGCTACTCCCACCGTCCTCGATAAAAGCTTTTGTAATTGGTTAGGTCATTTGCTGATGTTACTTAGAGTGTGGGAGAATCTTCCATCCTCCTATAAAGAAAAGTGCCCCAACAGTGACAAACAAATGGCATTTGGCATGGAACCACCGTTGATAGGGGTCAGGTTGGCATTCAGCTCAACAATGTTCCTCCCATTTTGTTAGTTTGTTATGACTCAGAGGCTTTGTTCCAAAAGCTTTGTTTTCAGTATGAACACAGATTGTTTTGACTGCTGAATTTAGGTTTTAATCTATGAACTGTGATCTATGAGTGCATAAGCAGTTGAAATTAAACAGTGCATAATTGTTCTGAGGAATGAGTTGATGATCGGGTGGTGGGAGAGATTCCACTAGAAGCCACGATTTTATCCTTTGTCTTGATCCCCAAATTGGCAGAATGGGTTCAAATAATAATTCGAATCAACTGTTTTGATGCTCTGCTAAGTCTTCTTTGGTTTCTTCAAATTTTGTCTCCTCTTAAAGCAAAGTGGTGACAATTTTGTTCATTAAACAATCCCAAGGAATAAATGGAAATTGGTCACAAAGGATGACCTATGTTTACACAAGAATGTTCAGCTGTTCGCACTTCAGCTGAAGCATGGGTTAGTCAAAACTGCATTGGGCGTTAAAAGGATTGTTTTCTTGTGGGCAAAACGACAATGCAATCAAACTGTCAATTATTGATCCACAAGAGGCTGGCTGGTGTTTATGGACCTTTTATCCATGCCTGCCATGAATAAATCTTGAATCTCGTGAGTCGAAATTCACCCAAAATATGGGCGCAAATGACCAAAAGCGCATGTTTAGAAGTCCTGCAATCTTTTTGGAAATTGACTTTCTGTGTGGCGAAGTCTACTCCAAGTTGTCTTTCAGTTTCTGCACTTATCAGATTACCTCTCTATCTACCTATTTAACAAGATTCCCATAAATTATTAGCACTCTTAGACAGATATTCAACGGAAAAAATAAAGCGTCACACAGCATGTCACATTTTGTCACTTCATTTTCCATCGACATAATAATTAGTATCCTTACTCAAAAAAGGCTACGAGGAGTTAATGCTTGTGGCTTAGGCCTCTAGTGGTGAGAGAGTTATGTGACGGTACCGGGAAGGCTGTGACCTACTGGAGGAGGAACTATAGAACAGTGATTCGAATGGGTTAGCACATTAGTTACAATTGACGAATGCAACAAGCAATCCTTCAAATGTCATTTTTCATTTGACCCATTGACACCGATAATTAATTTGATTTAGAAACGTCAACAAATGAATAATTCGAGGCACATTTTGCAATTGAGCACGTGCACATCAGAAACTGATGTTGGATTGTTCGTGCTTCCTTCCATCCATCCATCACAATTTTTGAATTTCAATATCGAATTTTTGCTCTTTTCTGAAAAGGATTACAAGGGGTGCTGTTTTAACCATCTCCTGTTAAGCCGATCGACGCGCGACTCGTGTTTTACCCGCAACATCGTTTTATCACCCCATAAGTGGCTTCATTTGATGAATTGCGACAAGGAGGGCCTTGGTATTAATTGGGTCAGACACTGTGTGTCAATGTGTTCTGTTTGCGCAGGTCTTCAAGTCACACTTTCTCACTGGCTTTGACTATTCGATTATGACGCATACTGTTGTGATTGTAGATGTGCCAATCTCGCGAGACATGACTGCAATGTCCAGGTCTACATACAACCAATTGAGCATGCACATGGATCTGATCTTACCACCATTTCTCACGGCACTTTCTAATAATTAACTCGATGGATGACAGGGAACTGTCAGGAGAAGGCAGAAGCATTAGGAGGATGAAAGTCAGTGTAGACAAACATGGAGGTGGTTGAGAATGATCGGGCAAGTTTTTGTGCTCCTTCGTGGAAAGGAGCCTTCAGTGTGCAAATGTTTAAGACGAGTAGTTGGAGTGAGATGAAGAGAAGCACGACATCGGTCATTCCATTCCTCCACTCATTTAATGCGTCGAAACATTGCATGATTTTGTTCCTATTCGATGCAATGATTTGCCTTGTCCTTTAAGGAGACAGTTCTTAACCCCCATCTATATACGCATGCTTGATGCCATTCAATCAAAGGGCAGAATCTGTTTGCCCTTGTCTAGCTTAGGTTATCTTGACGCGATTCGGCGTTACACTTACCATTGTCGACATTAGTGCCTGCGTGGAGGAAGGCAAATTCTGGAAATTTTTGGTAAGATTACGCATTGGAACACAAAATCTTTAGCAGAGGCATTAAGATTTGGCACTAATACCCGCGTGAATGGTAAAATTGGTGTGGAATTCTACTTGATCTGCCTTGTAATGGGCACCCTGAGAGACATCCCCTTTCACAGTGAACCCTATGCCATTTGGTTATGAAATGAAGACGCGTTACATGGTGGCACGAAGTTCGTTCTTTACATAAAGGGAATTTCGAATTGACTGGCTAGAGTCAAGTAAATGTTAGGATGATTACCCTTTAATAAATCGTCTGCAGTGCTCACATAAAAATGTGAAGAAGCGGTTGCCCTTAAGCTCTCTTAGGAATGTTTGCAGGTCGATCCCGTAGGAAAAATAACTTAATAAGCAAATATATCAGAAGGCACGTGTATGGGTAAATAAGTGGCCAAGTGGGTAAGGAAAAGATTTATTTCATGCTCACGCATGTAGCCACTGCGAGACAAAACAAGTAACAACTCTCTGGGCTGGGGTTAGGCTTGGTAACCAAAACAAGGTAAACGGGTTTCCATGTTTAATCACTTTATGATTCCCGGGATCCAATGAGCAAAAGATCATACATTTTGCCGATATAGTATTGTGCATTTCTGTGCTTGCTAACTGTGTTGCTTCGCTGCCATAATGGGGCTGCACGCACTTTCAACCGTTTTTCGCATATGCTCGTAGTCATTCTCTGTGGTCTCATTGTCAAGGTCCATCCACTTAAGCACGGCCTCACATATCTCAAGTACACAATTGCGTTGCTCCTTTGACATCCTTTGCCTTATCTCGTCGTCTACTAATTTCGATTGTATGGTAAAGATGTAGCTTTCTAGCTTATTCCTTGCTGCTATCTTACTTCTCTGCTTCTCATTCTCCAGCTTCAACTCCTCAGCTTCACTAATCATTTGTTCAATCTGCCCCTCCGAGAGACGACCAGTATACCTAGCATAGACGTTCATCTGCTGCCCTGACAAGACGTTCATCGCTGACACACTGAGAATGCCATTCCCGTCAATAGCAAATGTGATTTTTATCCTAGAAAACCAACTCGGCGAAGGTGGGTTACGCAGCACCATAAACTTTCCCACCAAGTTGTTCCCGTTTGGCACCAATTGCTCACCTTAGTACATTCAAAATGACATGTTTTGTTGATTTTCAAATAATGTAGTGTACATCATCACTTGATTCGATGAAATTTTCACATTACGCTCTATCAGCGTCATTATTGCACCACCTGGCTTCACCAAATTCACTGAAAATGGTGCTACTTCCAGCATCACCAGCGACTGTTCGCCAATCACGCTAGACGTTAGCGACGCTGCGCCACACGATGCTGCCTCGTCCGGATTGATGGACCTGTCAAATTTACTGCCACTGAAGAAGTTCTGTAGTAAGTGCTGCACCTTCAAAATACGCGTTGATCCACCCACCAGTAATATCTCGTGAACATCGGCCTTGTCCAACCTTGCATCGATCAACGTCTGGTACACTATAGCCAGCATTCTATCGAAGAGGTCCGAGCACAATTGCTCAAAACGACGCCGTGAGATGGACACAGAGAAATCCACGCCCCCATACAACGATTCCACATCGATGCTTGTGCGCTCAAACAAGCTCAACGTTCTTTTTGCTTTCTCACATGCCTTTCTTAGACGACTGATGGCTTTTGCGTTGAGTGTCAAATCTATTCCTCCGTGTTCTTGCTTTAACGTCCTCACGCAGTTATCCACCAGTCGAGAATCAAAGTCACCACCACCCAAGTGCGTGTNATCTATTCCTCCGTGTTCTTGCTTTAACGTCCTCACGCAGTTATCCACCAGTCGAGAATCAAAGTCACCACCACCCAAGTGCGTGTCACCACCAACAGCAATCACCTCGAATTTTTTATGCCCTATGGACATGACAGACACGTCGAAGGTGCCACCGCCCAAATCGAAGATGAGTACGTTGCGCTGCCCGTCAACCCTCTTGCCCAAAGCGTAGGCAAAAGTAGCTGCCATTGGCTCACTGACGATGCGCATCACATTCACACCCGCTATTTCGCCTGCATTAATCGTTGCCTGACGTTGGTTGCTGTTTAAATACGCTGGAACAGTGATCACAACATCTGTTATCTTCTTGCCCGCATAAGCTTCTGCTGTCTTCTTCATCTCCAGCAGCACCATAGACGAGATCTCCTCTGCAGTAAATTGTTTTGTTTTTCCACAGTACTCCACTTCAACCTTCGACTTCGTACTCGAGTTTATCACCTTAAATGGCCAGTTCGTCACATCACTTTGCACTGCCTCGTCATTGTAGCGACGTCCGATCAGTCGCTTTACATCGTACACTGTATTTGTAGGATGCATTTCTGCCTGCTTCTTTGCGGCAGCACCGGTGAGGTATTCTCTATCCGTAAATGCGACGTAGCTCGGTGTTTTGCGGTCACCCAGGCCATTGGCGATGATTTCAACCTTGCCACCTTGAAGAATGTCGACACAAGAGAAGGTGGTTCCCAAGTCAATACCAATAGCTGGACCTGCTGACATGCTTTCGAGGGATAGGCAATGTCAGTGTGTACGTTCCGGCAATGACGGTCCTCATGAACTAGGGACTATTNATAGCTGGACCTGCTGACATGCTTTCGAGGGATAGGCAATGTCAGTGTGTACGTTCCGGCAATGACGGTCCTCATGAACTAGGGACTATTTATATTAACTGCTCTTGATGACTGACTGTTCCACAATGTCAACTAAGCACTTGAATTCTTTTGGCCAATCAAGAGCTGCCATCAGTTGTTGTTTCTATTGGTTAACAACTACAAACTCGAAAGTAATGACGCACAATGTCGACTTTGATGTGAATTAACACTCATGTTTTCCTCCAATCGGAGTCGACATCCACTAGTTGCGTTCTGTGGCTTGCAGTTAAACGCATAATTTTTTTGTCTAGATTTTTGTAAAGGAAGCAGAGTATCCCTTGCATCCAGGCATTTCTCGTGTGAAATATCCCAATCCGCGGCGGATACACACGTCTATCTTTTTTTATGCACTAGACCAAGCTCTTCTTTGTCAATTAGTTGAATAGTGGAGTTTCAGAATCAAGAATTAAGTTGACTCCAACGATGACATGCGGTGATATCATCGCTACTAATTGCTTTGCGTAGTAGTTGTGTGCAAGCAAAATTGAGCACTCAGCCATCCAGTCTCTAAGGCAAGCCATTATTGTACTTTGTAAATTCCACTCTCTAAGGCAAGCCATTATTGTACTTAGTACATTTTGAGGGTTGGAGATCATTTTAGGGGAGGTAAATGATTAACTCAGAAGTGCCTTCATCTTTCTTAATCCCCTGTGGAAACTTGATCGATGGTATAGCTGGCTCGCAAATGTTTCCTCTGACGGCACCGACTCCTACGTGACGGATGGCATGGGAGGCTAACTAAGGGGCACAGGAAGGACGGTACTTAAAAGCGAAAAAAGGACTCTGCGCCACTTTGTTTATCTGCTTCACTCTTGCTACGGTTTAGAAGCTACCTAGATGCACCACAATTGTATCTTCACCTTAACCTATGTCCAATGTACGCTTGTTTACATGCATAATGTATCCTTTCGCTTTGGAAGAAATGTCACTGCTATACAGTTACCAGGCTGTTTTACTCAAACACCAAGCCAAGACAAGTCTAAGAAGCGCACAAAAACGCTACCACCTCAATCTGCCTTGAATTCCGCAGCAGCTGCAACTACACAGCATTAGCATGGATGTTATTTTTAAACTGTAACACATGTTTGTTTAGACGTACTTGTGGAGCTGGAACCAGTCAGCACATGCAAATTTCAAAACGGGGTGGACGCATTGATCTCTGAAGGGAGGGCGACTAGGAGCCATTTAAGCTCTATTTCTGGTATATCTTTGCGGCACCCAAAAAGTGTCTCTCAATAGCCAATCCGATCATTCTAATGAAACGAAGGCAGAGATGGAAGAAAGAATTCTTAAACCAGTTACAAAACTTTGTTCTACTCTGATCTGCTGATCCAATGCAACCGGATTTCTTTGCACTATTATGACAACTATCCGCTAACAGTGGTAGGCTTCCTACTCTATCGCATTCACTGAAATAGTCGCTATCACAATCAAGATTCGAAGCCTGTTCCACACTTGTCGAGAAAGCAGTGCCCGAAAATCCAAAGCGTACCTAAAGGCCTCCTCGTAGCAAGTCTTCTCGTGCATTTCGATGGTACCTGACTACTCACTGTGCGTTGGCTTTTGCGCAGTACCTTTTTATCGACCAAGTGGAAGCACAGGAATTTTCACAAAGTCCAATCAGATAAAAAGAACTTCGTATTTTCCCGATGAAATAACTCAGAACTTGAATTACCAGAGATTAGCAGCGCTCGAGAAACCCTTTCGAGGCATGGAGAAACACAGTGAACTTTACCTTCAATTTACCCAGAATAGTTCGGCCGTCCTCATACTGTGAGCCAATTAACTGCTCAGGTGTGTTTTCCACCGCAAACAAAATATTTAAGGAGAAAAAACGCTATTGTTTACCTTTCGCGATGATCTTCAAAGATGTTTAAAACAACCGAGAGCAGCGAACGCAACCATGAATTGAAAAGGCATTCGGACTAGTAAATAAGATATGCCTAAGACAGTGACATTTTACTTGCATTTAAATTCTGCGCCCCTTCCAAGACTTCTCTGAAGGCAGAAGAAGACACAACACACATATATTCGACAGACAGAAAAGAACTGGTGCAGTTGGCATGGCTCAGAGGCCAGCTTAATCTGCGAAGGGAATCTGGCCTACCCGGATCGTCGTATCGGAAATGAGAGCCAAACGAGCAACAAAGCATTACGATTACAGCTTAATCTAATAAGAGGAAAGTGGACAATGTCTTTGAAATTTGAAGTCGTAAAAATCACTTCATTCTACTTTCCCCTCATCTGCCCATTTCCTCTTTAAAGCATTTCAAACACCTCGTATTTACTGTTCACGCTAAAAATGCTCCACTAATTTCTAATCTTATTTTGCGAAAAAGTCAACTTTTGAATTTAGAAATTTGGACTCAAGATCCAGTTAACCCTCATTTTGGATTTCCACAGTTTGCTTTTTATTAACTGCATTTGCCTTGCTGTAGCGTCCCATCGGTGCGGCGTTTGGATATTCTCAAGGTCATCAACGTCCTTACCTTCAGAGGCAGAGGTTCTTCATCATAAGGTAAAAAAGACAGTACAAACTGGTTTTTTGACAATTTAGCCAAATAAATTAACATTAGGTCTTTGGATCAGTAACACTACGTGCTTTCAGCTCATGCGAAAATGCGACGCTATGCATTTATATTAGAATTAATTTGCCCAAACCAACCATTATTAGGTCACAAAAGTAAGTTGTTTTGTCAAAAATCCACTGCTTACTTTAGCAATGCAAATAGGTTGAATTCAGAACGTAGCTATTAGTCTTATAGCTAGCACCAACCTCGCTTCACTTTTGTCTTGACTGGCACTTTACGCAAGTCCAGCCTCATGGAAAGATGTTTCAAATTGTTTTCGATTTGAAATTCTTATCACCTACTTAAATCGAAATGTTCATCAGGCGATTTCGATTCTGCTTTAATCTCAGTATTAACAACTAGATGGGCGTTTCACTGCTCTGCCAACAAGGCGGTTGAAAAGCCAGTAGACTAAGCTCACCTTTGGCATGGATAGGACACAAAGGACTCCAGGTACGCT
This sequence comes from Taenia saginata, assembly GCA_001693075.2. Classification (NCBI taxonomy): domain Eukaryota; kingdom Metazoa; phylum Platyhelminthes; class Cestoda; order Cyclophyllidea; family Taeniidae; genus Taenia; species Taenia saginata. The sequence continues at coordinate 29,707 of LWMK02000494.1, forward strand.
AGCGGATGCTAGTAAAGGGATTCAATAAACTAACCTCCACGTAGTTGCCCAATGGTAATGCTAGCCATCACATCTACTTAAAAGTAGTGCGCACTGGCATAGCAACATGACAGCATTTTAGAGCCTCCCCACGAAGGAAAAGATACTGCAAGTTTACTCAAGCTACTTTCACCCTTCCCGCCTTCTTGGTATATATATTCCTGCAAGTGGTTGTAAATATCGCGTCTTTTCCCAAGCACAACTCACCCTTTCAGACCCATCCACCCAACTACCCCTAAGTCGCACATTCTCTGCCCTCTAAAGCTGTTCTCAAGGCTAAGTAGCGGCATTTCACCTTTCAACAAATCACGACACACTCAACAGTTGAATGGAGAAGTAAATCGAGACTGCACTTTGAAATGCACCCATCACCTGTGCCAACAAACTGCGGTCCAGCAAAACAAAAACATTCCCACACCTGTTGAGGCAAAATATGCCGCAGCCACCACCTGGTAATGCAAATGAGCTGCGTCTACGCAGTGGAACATCTCCATCGCCAATGCATAAATGCGTACTGCGGTTTTCTCAGCTCTCTCCCTCCCCGAAGGCGACAAGAGACATCATACTCGGGCAGAATACATAGAAGTGTATTTGACGTGCCAGCAACACACTCCACGAACGTACAACGACAAGACAAATAAGTCACCCCATCACCAAAATCCGTCATTCAACAAACCATCAACGCATTACATAATCCACTTCGCCTTGTCCAGCGCCATCCTCCGTGCTCTCCTCGGTAAGGCTACTGCGCCGTCAGTCACCTCATCCCCATGGTGTGAGCTAGTTCCCTATGGGATGAGACAATGTGCTAACCAGTGGAAGAAATGCTGGTCTAAAAGCGAAAAGTCCAACTCCTGCCAACGATTCCACAACACTACAAATAAAGTGCTAGAATATTTAAGCTTTAATAGAGCTTCCGGTCTGAAATCTACTGGCACAGCGCAAGCATACAAAGACAAGCTTGACCACTTGTCTCAGGCGGCGGAAACACACTCACTACCATCAACTTGCAGATGATCGCTAAACAAGACACACACACACAAGAATCTTAAAATCACACAATTTCATATGACATAGGCCACGTAAAAATCTGCAGAAGCAATCGGAGCATGAAGTCATTGACCATTTCTCGTTCATCCCACAATTTAATCACACTCGGCAATAAGGTTTCCCACTCACTGCGGCACTCACGTAGGCGCCACTAAAATTGCCTCTTTCGACAAGTTACCTATGCGAGGATACGCGTCAATAACTTGCATCTTAAGCCTCAAATATTAGCCAAGCGATTATCGAAAGTGGCAACGAATCGTACAGAGAATCATGCTTACATATCAAAGCCTCGTAGTATAACCACACTATCAACTACCCAACATCTACTACACATCGGCTCCATCTCATATCGTAGGGGTCAAGGCTGATAAGCCTAAACATCTTGGATCAAAAAAGACCAAGTGTAAATAGCAATAAGGTTTCCCACTCACTGCGGCACTCACGTAGGCGCCACTAAAATTGCCTCTTTCGACAAGTTACCTATGCGAGGATACGCGTCAATAACTTGCATCTTAAGCCTCAAATATTAGCCAAGCGATTATCGAAAGTGGCAACGAATCGTACAGAGAATCATGCTTACATATCAAAGCCTCGTAGTATAACCACACTATCAACTACCCAACATCTACTACACATCGGCTCCATCTCATATCGTAGGGGTCAAGGCTGATAAACCTAAACATCTTGGATTAAAAAAGACCAAGTATAACTAATGAATGCAAAAAGGTAATAACATCTAATTCAACTTACACAACTCCCTTTTTCGGTCCCGCATGGCGCTCACACAACACTCAGTCGTTCATAAGTCTACCAAGCACAAGGACGCGGTGCCCAAGCACAAGGACGCGGTGTTTATTTCCAGGATGAGCGATTAGTCCACATTAAGCAAAGGAACTTTCGGCGGAGTCGATAGGTCGAATAATCGCAACACCACAGCTGTCCACGGCGACGCCGAGTTCAAAGGCGCTCAATGCAGTCTCAGTGGCTTCCCATGGGTCGGCTTTTGCATCCATATTCCTCCCTGCCATTGCCACCGTCAACAGCGATAGACGTTGCTGGCGGCCTGATGAGTCTGGGATGCCGCTGAATAGCGTTCCATAAGCAGCACTGGAGGCATTGGCGGCGGAGAAGCGAGTATCACTCAGTAGTACTGCTCACCACCAACATTCACCACTCTTGACAGGCTGACAAAATCAACATAAAAATACTGTGCTAACAAGTCCCACATGCAATGTGCGAATTTCAGAGCAGAAACTGACAATAATGACTTCATGCTTGGCTGGTTTTCCACATTTCAGCAATAAATGAGGTCACTTTCGCCATGAAACCCTCCTTCATAAATCAATTCACCACATAGAAAGTCGCGGGGACAACTTAAATCAAGTCCTCCCACAAATGCTCAGCACAACGAACAAGCATGAGCGTCATCTATAGACAACAAATGAGGTCCCATTCGCCATGAAACCCTCCTTCATAAACCACCAGCTTTTCCTCGTGAATCGCATCCAATAAAAAACTTTGCACACATAGATGTACATTTCGAAACGTGTGCATACATGTAAATGACTACAAACTTGTACATTTCACGTACTAAATATTGATTACCAGCATATGATTCCTACTCATTATCTCACTGAGGATCCACAATATACTGTTTTAATTGGTTGTAAGGCACCATTTTACCATTGAAAAGTAGTAGAATCCGACCAATTAATCGTGATGAGAGTTATTGGTGAAAGGTGAACTGAATGCACGCCTACACACAACGCAATCTCGAATGAGAAAATAATTTGTATGGTGTGGCCTACTGCCAACACCTCTTGCATTGTAAGGTTTAAATAGGATCGATTCGCCTCCGTGTCTCCCTCACAAGTGCACCGAGGAAAGCCATTAGCAATGGCATGGTACTGCTCAAGCATATATCAGAGCAGCGAAAATACAGCCTGGTGTCTTCCGCATTCGAATTCAGTCTTCCAACTTTTACCAATCTACCAGTGAATCCATAAGTGTCTGGTAAGTGCAACGTCACCGTTAACTAATAGCTGTAAATTGTGGGCGAAATCGTAGCTGCACATTGTGTTGCAGTATATCCTGTCAGCTTGTACCACTGCAACCCACAAGAACTGCTTGAAGTTTCTAGGCAAAACTGTTTTAAATCATCACTTAACCCCTTATTCTAATGACAAATAGATAACCCAGAAAACCCATGCATCTAGACACACAAGTGGCCTCCAATTGGTTCTTTTAAAACGCATGTAAACAAGCCAATCATGGCAAATTACTAATTCTTCGGCAATTGTTGTTGATTAACCATGATTGCTGACAAAGTGGTTCAGTTAATGGCTCATTTGAAGCGTACCGTTGGAAACTCTGTAAGGCTGGTTGCAAAACAAATTGCATGGCATAAATCGTGTTCAAGAAAGTAATGTAATAAGACGGCTTCTATTACAAAATCACTGTAAGCGAACGCCAGTTAGCCAAGACGAAGAAGTCCACATTCTCTCCTTATAAATGCTCTGCTTGAAATGTGACTTGGTGATTAATAAGTGCAATAAATCTGTCTGCATGAAACACCACTCAGGGAGGGGGGATGTGCCGGACTCAGCGTGACCAAGAGGCAAGTTCTGAGGGGGTCACAACAACGTTGTTAAAGAGTTACCTTACACCAGGTACTAATGAAAATGTAAAGCTGGATAAACTTAAACCGTAAGGCCGTAAAATCTAAATGTGGCAAGTTCTGAGGAGGTCGCAACAGCGTTGTTAAAAAGATACCCTACGCCATCTACCAATATATATGTGAGGCTGGTTAAACATGAGCCTAATAGCCGTAATAGCGCCATCTAGCATACCATTTAGGCTATTATTATAGGCATGAAGTTAAGTGGTAAAAGGTGAGAGAGCAAATGGGGTGACCAAATCAAGAACCAAGCAGAGGATTCGCTACGAATGGTCCATTTCTTACTTTAAGGAATCCACAGGCTGACAGTAGGAAATTTACTGCTTGATAATCCTAAAGGGACAAAGAAGCACTTGTTGGTGAATGGTCACAAACTGTTAATCAGAATGGCATAATAGCCGGTCAATGAGTTAGGTGGTAGTTTGCCTTGGACCGTGCAACTTTACCCAGTAAGAATGAGTTTATTTCCAACACATAGAAGGACTGACAGTTCAAAAAGAAAGAAGCAAAAGCCATGGAGATTGAATATCCTGCTTTGCAGTAGATCTGGCTCTAGTAAGCCGTCCAATTTGGCTACTGGAAAGTGGTCAGGGCCCCATAAATCAACAACCTCTTCCATTACAATTCTAACCAAAACTTCATCCGCTTTGCAGATTGTAGGCAAAATGGTCAAGAATTGGTTGATGCAAATTAGTTTTCCACGACGTANTCTAACCAAAACTTCATCCGCTTTGCAGATTGTAGGCAAAATGGTCAAGAATTGGTTGATGCAAATTAGTTTTCCACGACGTAAGGCTGTGGCTACCAATGCCAGTCAGAGCAGCGACTAGTCACTCACTTACCGACATACCTCTGGATAAATTTAGCTTTGTCTTCTGTAGTCGCGAAGATGGTACCTCTCATTGACACAATTTTTAAGCCCCCATTCAAGACAGGCGCATACAAGACTTCATCCGATTGCAAGTGAGGCATGGAGTTGAAATTGCCTCGCTTACCCTTGGTAGTAAGAGTTTATTAATACGGATGTCTGTAGAGAGCAGGCCCTTCCCCCATCACACGTTGGACTTGAATTTTTTATCAGGACAGGTGAGAAGGTTTATCCTTTCAGGTTGGTCTCACTTGACGCCACCAGCAATGTAGCGCCTGGCACCTCTACTGATGTTGAACAGCAACAAAATAAAGTTGCATGTGCGAGTGCATGCGCCGCAACCTATCGATTTGCCAATCAGTTAACCAATGTGCAGTGACTTCGTAGCAGATGTTCTTATCGATCCATCGACTAGCTAGCACGAGTGAGTCAGCGATGTGGCGCACTCTGGGAGCGCAAGCCAGTATCAAGGGCAAGTGCCTTCCCATTTACCATCCCCGTGACTTGTACACGCCTATTCGTTGCGGCTGGTTGACAAATGAAATGGAGTTATTGTGGATGCATTTTAAGCTTAGCTGACACGACCTCACCTCCCACTCGATCAGGAGGGAAATGAGTGGGTTTGGCCCCCGTTACAGGCTTTTCGCAAAAGTTGTAGCAAAACTGGGGCTCTCTGGAGCAAAACTTAAAGACAAACGATTTCCTCAAGTTGCAGACACACAAACGTTTAATTAACAACGCCTAAGTATGGGCCACTTCAGTAGTCCCCACCCCAAATTGCTTCGAGCAGCAAAAACAATGCACTTGCTGTTTTCACCTGCTTCAGTAATTTGCGAATAATCCATCTTTTTAAACCACTTTAACTATAGCAGACTTTCTATCTGCGCTCCAGTCACTTTATATAATAATAATCTTTAGCGATCACAAGGTAAAAGATTTTATTGTGACCTTTGTTTTATTTGCACAGCAAGTTTATGGTGAACCTCAACAAAGGTCCAGGCTCGATTGTATATATGATGGGTATCAATGCATTTGCAACTAGATAGATAAGAAGACAACCGATTCTTAAATCAAGGAATTTGCTTGATGATTTTGGTTCATTAGTGGTCTGGTAGGCAGGCTTTACAATAAAGCTAGTTCTGTCACGAACAGGGTGCGCATTCACCTGATGCTCAAAGTCGGAATCCAACGGAGGCACTAACAACAGTGAGTGAAGAATGTTAATTAAATGTCTGTAGGAAAAGAATACCCAAAATTTTTCTAAAATCTATAGGCAAATGCACCTCATATGTCAAACATTCTCCACTAGTTTTGTTTGAATAAGCAGAGCGTAGTTACGTTTGCAGTCCCTGTAAAGGAACGTGGCGAATCCTGAGAGGATTGGCTTTAAATTTCAAAGCAGTTGTCAGACCCACCTTATATCTAACTGGGTTAGATTTGTTGCATTTTGTGGGTAGTACGCCTCAATTATACAAAAGTATTATCTACGAATTCGCTTGCTAGCTTTTGATGGCAGTACTTTAAGGAATGCTGAAGCGAACCAGATGAATCAATTTGGCATAATTTGAGCAGAATTTTGAGACAGTGGTTATTCGCTGTCTTCGGTCAGACGAGATGTTTTGGTAAAACGCAGGTTAGTAGGTTATTTTATTTATACTAAGGGATGATGGAGCACTGCAATGATTGTGGCACCGCCAGACTTCCTTGAAGGTGAGAGGAAGCATGATAGTAAGGTAGGACATGTGTTCAGCAAACAAATGGCAATTAGGGCTGCTGACGTGGCCCAGGAGCTAGCCCACATGGCTAGTGCAATGTGGTCACCTAAGTAGCCGAAATCGAAACCGGCAGTCAAACAAAGTATTGCGCCGATGTTCGCGTTTTGCAGGCTACATTCCCCTATATTCGGACATGAAATAATTATTTGCGCGCGCGGCTCAGAAAGAACGATCGCATTCCACTTGCGCGCCCATTGATAATCTAATTGCAACCAAGTATCTGTAACCACTTCTTTTGTTGGCATATCGGTAATGATTGACTAATTTGTAAAATGCAGCATATTCAGTGGCACATTGCTCGCTTATGGGGCATCGATGATTCCACTAGAGTCCGTTAACATGGCCAAGCAAGAATGTAGCTTACTACGACTTAAAAGCACACATCATGGTGTCTGCGAAATTTGAGTTCATGAATCCCTACTAGAACAGCATTCGGAGGTGTAAATCATTGCATAGGATGAATGTAGTTATTCCATCCCATAACCTCCTTCACCTAGACTTGACCTTGACTCCGCGACTTACCTGACTACCGTTAAGTGATTATTAAAACTGATCCAACAAGCTTGCATTTCAAACTTGTGTCCCTCTTAAGTAAAATATCTCTTTGTGCTAGTACAGTTTAGCTAACATTGAAACCTAGACACGGTGTCCATTTATGCAATGATTAGTTCGTTTCTTTTACAACTTGATCAATAAATGCAACAGGACTGAAAAAATTGAGCAACTTGTAACAAAACTAATCTCAAAACTAGGTTTAATGTTTTAGCTCAGAATGCAGCTTTGATGTGAGTATTTCTACCGACAAGCTGAGCTTAACTGTGCTTTTAGGTCATTGTTCCGTACTTTGACATTTAGTTAAAATGCAATTAAGTCCTGTGGGTGTGGATGGCCTTACCTACCTCGAATGAGAGGCTTAATGTGTAAATAACTGCAGCGCCTTTGACCGCCGCGTGATTTCACTTCAAAATTTGGCCTATTTGGTAAATCGCTTTAACAATACACAGAAGGCTCGTGCTAAGATAGAATGAAGGAGTGTGTTTCACCTAACGGGCATTCTTCGTAATTCTCTGGTTTGTGGCTCCCCACATAATGATTGCCGCTTATTTCTACGCTTGATTTAAAGGCCAACAAATGAATAAGGTGGGTTAAGATGCAAGGAGCGATGGAAAAGAAGGTGAAGAGAACTGAGTTAGTGTCCAAAATCAGCAGAAATATCTTCCCTGTATGATGTCAGAATCGGTCAGAATAATTTGCTTGAGGTAATTTGACACGAGGTAAGGGAGTAGAGAATGAGGAGCAAGATGATTATGCACAATCTGTATCAGATCGTAACAAGTCAACGATTTGTTAAAGTTTACATGCAGTTAATTGAATCAAACGTTGAAGGTGTCGAAAATGCATTACTGTGGTTCAATCAACTTTTGCAATCCATACACACATTATAATTGTTAACACACTTTACTCATCATTTCTAAGCTACTTGCACAGTGAAAATATGTACGGTAAAGTATGCAATGATGATTCGCCACAGTCTTGCAATTCAAGGTGCATTTCTAGCTTAAGGTCCCACCATCGGCCAGCTTGTTTTAACAAAATGTAATGCAGCACTTTTCTGTTCAGCAGATTAATGCTTGCAAAATTCAGAAGTCTGATCCGTATTAGCCACTTTTAAGCTGCTATTCAAATACATTTGCCTGTTCATTGCACTTTACCATAGATTTGTTGTTAGCTCTTCAACGAAACAGGCATTAGCTGTCTTTACAGACTTCTGGAAACTGCTCTTAGCTGCGTTAACAAATACTGGATTCTCGAAGAGATCTTGCGAATGCTACGCGATTCGTTGAAGAATCAGGTTCAGCAACAATTTGCCAATTTGATTTTAACTAGTGGGCTGATGGTTTAACAGCAAATTCCAAATAATTGGTTCATTTGTGCTGGTCCTAACGGCTTAACAGCAGGATTGAATTTTAGACGGCTTACCACCTTGTCCAACCACGCGTGTATGCACGCATTCGCACCTGTGTAATGCGTAGCGTTAGTTGTCATTCAACTTACCTCAAGGTGGCTGAAGTGAGTCCTTTGAAACGTACTAAAACTAAATGCTTTCTGTGCCATCCAGCCATTAAGTGCACAAGACCTCGCTGTCGATAGATCTATTTGCCAGCATGCATGGGCAATCGAAGAATGCACGACGCGTGCATAAGCTGCTGGATGTCGAAGAGGGTTTAAGGAAATTGGGTATTTCGGGCTCTCAAACTTGTCGTTCCGAATGATCTTAGTCATACGGTGAGTGCAAATGCACTTGTTCTTTGATTGTGAGCGATCCAGTTAATTAGAGTAAGGCACGCTGGTGCATTTTGTTCCAGCATGTACTTAATAACATGCCATGATGAAGGGCCCTTAAAGCATTGAAAATGAGCATCATCTTAGGATGCCGATATTTCCACAAGGTATCTTCCAGTGAAAAGGGCCTTTTTGATGGGTCTGTAATGCAGGAAGCATAGCATTGTCAGCACTAGTTGGAAAACCAGTTCCCAAGAATCTGTCCCATGGGGTACTATAAGTATATTTCTTCGTTAACCCTAAATAGCCCTTCTGTGTATCTGCAAATCCCTGCCAACATTAAGCAGGAAGTGAAGAGGGAACTCAGTCACTGGACAAGCGAACACGATTAATGTTTGAATTGCGTCCTTGCTCTTCCAGTGATCAAGTTGTTTTTATCAAGGTCATTGGACCAGTTTTGTCCCCAATCGATAAGTGTGAAAAGCGCCTACCGAAAGCCAATTCCAGTATACCGACTTAACGCGTAAGAACAAAAATTTGTAAAAGCTGATGGGATCGTCGCGCCAAGATTTCCCCTTGTTATACCTTATTGCCCACTACCATGAACTTGTAATGCTGGGGCGTGATTAGAGCCCTCAATTTTCGGGAGAACCAAGTTGCAATTCTCCTTCCTTCTCCGTGGCATCACTCGTGACATTGGCTCCTAAAGCATTCCATTGCTTATCTAAAACTTTAAATTATCCAAAACTTCAAACCCGAAAAAGGTCTCACCAAAGCAGGCCTCTTCCAAACGGTTCATCTTGCTCATTGACATGCGCATTGATTTGGGACATTCAAATCTTTAGAGCTAGGGCTTAGGTCAATAATTAGATGCTAAAGCAGGCCGTATTTTAACCTCATTCTTTATGTCACAGGGTCCGTTGATGAGGCGAAGGATATTATTGCATGGCACTCAGGTGCATTCTCATTTGCATGTCCAGCGCATATATTCAGTGGGTGAATGAAGGCCTGCAATGATGCCTTATGTCCAGCGCACATATTCAGTGGGTGAATGAAGGCTTGCAATGATGCCTCTTTTGCAGATGTTTTGGAACATCCACGATGCAAAATCATACCATTACCAGCTAACCCGCTAAACACAATCGTCTGGAACTGCACTAGTGAAAACACCTAGAAAACGAGCGAATGTAGTGCTTTTGGCTTACTCCTCGTCAGATTACTTTGTATGCAATATCTTACAAAACTTCAAGCTGTTGCAAATGAACGGTGAATTAATTCAGTCTATATTGTCAACGCAATGGCCGGTGCTTCTCCGACCACAACATGTTATCCAAAGCTTAGAGCTTGCTCCATATGACTTAAAGAAATATGAATCCTTATTTTAGTTAGTGGATAAATAAATTTGCCATTTGTGGTTCTGCTTCAAGCTTTGGCTTACAACGGTTTGAGCATGCAACCTACCACTATTATTGCGATTCTACCGTTGAATAGCTAGGCATTTATAAGTAATCGATGCGTTTAGGCATTCTGTTCCGTCCTCTCAAGGCACATGTGCGCAAACATACCTCCTCAACGTCATAATGATTGATACATACCTCAGATGCAACAGTTTTTGCAGAAGCAGCGTCTTCATCCTCACTACTGCTCTCCCAGTGCTTTTGCAAAACGTGCAAACGTTTGTGAGACTTCAATGCACTCATTGACATCTTCCGTGAACGTGCACTCGAACTGACTCTGTGGTACATGAGCGAAGCCACGGTGGCACTGAACGTGAACACACGTAGGTCAGAATGTTAACAACTCATCCACAGCCTCCTACGAGAAGGAAAATGAATTTGCNTACCTCAGATGCAACAGTTTTTGCAGAAGCAGCGTCTTCATCCTCACTACTGCTCTCCCAGTGCTTTTGCAAAACGTGCAAACGTTTGTGAGACTTCAATGCACTCATTGACATCTTCCGTGAACGTGCACTCGAACTGACTCTGTGGTACATGAGCGAAGCCACGGTGGCACTGAACGTGAACACACGTAGGTCAGAATGTTAACAACTCATCCACAGCCTCCTACGAGAAGGAAAATGAATTTGCTTGCAAGAATAAATGTCAAGTGACGAAGTTGGGTGCACTCATGTGTAATCTTTTTGAGTCTTCGTTTTGGATGCAACGGGTGGATAGTGGATAACAACGCATTTGTGTACTTCAACACTGCATCTAAGGGCAAATAGCTTGACTCAAGCAACGTATTCAATGAACTCTCCAAGAGGATTCTGGTGTTCACTTTATTCAACAAAACTTGGACCTGCAACCAAACATCTGAATTCGTGTGCCATATCATTCACACGGTGCGCATTTCCATCTAAAGAATGGTATACAAGCCATCTAAGCTCATCTTCACTAATAAGGCGATTGCATTCGCACCATCACTAGTCATCCGCACTTTGCGCAGGTGGACTCTTCAATCAGTGCAACCGGTTTTTTTGCAGGCTAGTCGTTTTATGTCAAAATTTCAGTAAGATAGTGGATTAGCTCTCTGTTGCGTTGGTGTAGACAGTGTTTGAATTTGAGTTTGTTGCCGATCCAGAGAGGCTGTCATCCTTAAAAAGGGAAGGATAAACCATCTAGGGATCACAGTCGCCGTGGACTAGGCATACACACAGGAAGATCTGTCCATTTATTATAGCTCTTTCACCATCAGCACAAATTTTTGGTTTCTCCCAATGTCCAGCACCATTGGCCGTCAGGCATCGAATGGCTGACTGGCTGATGCGAGTCATTGCTCCCGCACAAACTCGGTGCCTGCCTATACGAATTGCATGGCTGCTAATCACGACCTGGCAAGGACTAGTAGTTCCAGAAGCAAATGTGCATAAGGATGCCCTGGAAGTTATGATGCAGTCTTGCGCTATTGTAAACATCATTATTCAGCTTAGAGATTTAGTTGAGTCTGACCTCAATTGCTAAATGAATGTGCGCCAAAACCGAGTATTGCCCCTTTCGCCTACGTCTGTGGCATTAATCACCTGAAAATATCAGCCAATGCAGTAAGGCCTATATGCTACTCACGCTTTTGTAAATAGCATTTCTTACTCCAAAAAGCAGACATTCATCCGATAAGTGTTCGCGCGGATCAGGAAAGGGTAACTAGGGCTCGTTTCTTTGAATTCTATATGCATCCTTCGTCTGTGCAAATGGCAAATTGTGCAGCAAGTTAGCGGTGGAACAGTCGTAAAGTGTAATGGGCATGAAATCCGAATCGGGTGGTAGTTTAAAGGTGGAAAATATGAGCTCCACTTCATGCTTCAGCATGCAGAAATTTGCTTGACGGAAAAATGCTGAATTACAACATGTTGAAGCACCAAAGACGGGGACTTAATCGGCTGCAAGTTGTAAACAATGTGATGTGTGCCTTCGAATAGAAATGCGAATTTAAACCGAGGCGCGTAAATTGACGCTAGTTTAACCAACACATTGTAATTGTATGCACATTTAATTTACCCTGTTCGCGATTAATCTTTTAGCAACGTTAATGCCAAAGTGTAAAGGTTCAGATTGTATGAAAACGAGAAGTGGGAACGATATCATATTATAAAATAGCAATTATATTTCGGATCGTCCTAGGACCTCCATGGCAGGATTGCTTAAAAAACGACGCAAGGCATCGTGTTCGACTCTCCCTAATACTTGGCCCGAACAAAAGAGAGCAACGAACAGCCCACTATCATAAGCTGGATTTTATGCTGCTATCGAAAGTACAAACTGCAAGGACTCGAGTGCAATAGTTGTTGCGCACAAGTGCGAACAAATAATCCAACCACTGCATAGTCTCTCTTTTACTTTTACACCACCACTGATCAAAATCACTGCAGCATAAACTGATCGTTGAACCATCAAGCCACCGGATGCAATTTTGCGGTAATGGAAGAGTTAAAGGCATCAACTCAGTGCCGATTGGGGTCGATTGATGCTCCCCTCCTACCAAAGCATGGAAGCCATTTTCTAGTCGGAAAAATGCCGCTTAAAATGCGGTTTTTCAATGCCAACAGATGCATTTGTGTCTCGCTGCCGCAGACCTTTCCAAAGCTTTTGGATAAAGCAATACTTGTCATTCTTCAAACATGACTAGGCCCTATTAATTATCCATCAGTGTTGATTTCACAGTGAATTTTTAAATGAGTCGAACTGTTCCGTACACGGATAGTAAAATTTTGTCAGCAGCTTCAGTTAAGCGCTCCAAATTGGCCTAGTTAATTCGAGTGATATGTTTTGACAAATCGTGAGATGACTGGTAAACCTGGTGCTAATAATGCTACAAGTGTCAGCCTAGTCGTTGGATGAAATTATCAGGGCCACTTATACCATTCACTTTGTAACTCTTCTTAGACACCGTCCCATCGTTAACCACATTGCTCACACATCCATTTTAATCCAATCAAGTGTGATAAAGGAGTTTCTTTCAGCTGGTGATGAAAATGATGCCCAGCAACAGAGATCGTACGCTTGGAAAGGTGGAGAGTCTTCATGATAGAGCACGTGCATTATGCATTAACGATTGACGTTTGGCACCAAGTTGACCTCATGCCACAATCGCTGCACAGTCCCTCTGCGCTTTAAGAGGTGTTGATCGATCTCACTAAAGCCATAACCAATCATTGCTTTGCCCAGCAGCTGAGTTGTAAGTTAAGCAAAGTTTTGAAAAGAAATGGCGCCGATTCTGCACAGCTAGGGATCGGTTTAAGCGCTGGGTGTACGGATGGTGACTTAAGGGCAGAGCGATTTGACACGCCAAGTTTTAGTAGAAGCAATTTTTCACTAGCATTCCATTGTTGTTGTACTTAACCAATGTGTTCTTAAAATTAATGTCGCCATGGGCCTCAGGTCAACAATTTTGCTCCTTGCATAGATAATGCGTATTCCCAGCATTAAAAATGGGACTGCTAAAATGGTGCCGTCGAAGTGATTGGAGAGAAATGCTGTTCCTGACTATTTTAAGTTGTTCGCATTGAAAACGACTAGGAGGTATTTAATCAAAGCGAAGGAAACGGCTTTCAGTAAATAGGATAGATCTGGCAATAAAATCATCCCGCACTACTAGCAGGGCCAGACACCTGCGGGCCTGGCACACTTCGGTGAGCACTGAATAACAATGGCGCTATCAAAGTTTGAATCTAAGGAAAGAGCTGGGCGCGGTGCAAGTAGTTTCTCAACATTTTGCACTTCACTGGATCGGGCACATAGCCCTGTTCGTTGCGCTGCATGCCATTCAATAGCTGCCCCAATTCCGAGCACATATAAACGCAGCTACAAGGGTGGGTGTAGTTTACTTTTACAAAGCATGCAAATACCCACGGATTTCACATGAAACCAGTACGCCACAAATGCAACCTTTGCGCAACTTCCAATTGTTACTCGTGTCAGCCCTATATGGTGCATGTCAGATGTGCTAAAACAATTATATTCTCGTTTATTCATCACCACATTGGTTGCCTAAATGGTAAGGCAACGTATACGTTACTGAGAAATTGCTAGTGCAGATGTACCTAGCGAACAAAGACCTGCTAAAAGAAATATGCTTTGAGCTACGGACATTTTCCACTGGGCAGTAACTTTGATGCACCATTCGTTCCTCTAAAAAGTTGCACTTGCTTTGAGTGGTTTAACTTGATTCTGTGGAGGAGCAGGTGATCAAATATGCAGGTGCAAGTGAAGTTAAGCTGGATTTCTCCCGTGTTAAACTGCACCTGCCTTCCCCGCATTTCACCTATAACTCGTCGTGCTATGCAAAACTGCCAGTGATACTGCTTTCCGCCATATTTACTTGCCACCCAGTATGAAGGAATGCGATTTATGCAGCTGAATGTTTCATGGGATTGACTTCCACCCGTTGTAGGCTTGGCAATCCTAACACCTTAATTTGCTAAAACAAGGAAAATGGGTTCGTGAATTATCACGGCACCCAGTCTATCATTTCTTACAGCGTGGGGTTCAGACAGGATACTCCACTCTCTGGGTGGTCAGACACAGTGGTTGCTGCTCTACTGGCTTTGCCTCCTTCCATCAACTTGCGTCTGTTCACACATATTACTAGCACAGGGATCGCTGCCTGTGTCATGAATGCTGCAGCAGTCCAATCAAGGAGTGTGACAAGAAGACGCACTCTCTTCTTGCGGGGTAGTTGTACCCCTTCTCATTCCATGGCTAAAATACTCGAATAGTTGCGCCATTATGACGCACTCAGCCATTCTTACTCTGTGGCACAATCAAAAGAAGACAATGAGGTGTGACTGAACACCTATTAACAACGCAAATGCGGTCCCAGTGGCCACTATCAACAGGTGAACCCCATGCTGGTAGCGAAGGCACAAACTGCATAGGCTCGAACACTAGGGTCGTTGAGCACAAGTTGAAGCAAATATCTTTGCTGCTGCATAGTCTCCATGAATGTCATTCAGCTAAACCAATGAAATGCAGAAGACCTTGACTTACTTCCACGCAAGATCGGCTGGTGTGCCACGCTGAGTGGAGCATGCGCGTTATTTTCTAGTCAAAAGAAAGTAAATTCAAAGGCACGGTCGCCCGGTAAATAAAGGATTTAAATGCTGTTATGACGCTTGTGACGCTAACAATTGCATTAATGTTCCTTTGCTGCCGTACTTCCCGCAGGTTTCGGGTAAAGTAATACTTTATCATTATTCGATTGCTGCTAAGCCCTATTACTTATCTCTCAAGTTTGGTGCCGCAACGGATTTTGACTTAATTGACCCGTTTCTCACATAAGTGGCACAACTTCGTGTCAGTAGGCTCGGTCAGCTGTTGCACATTGACTTAGTCAAGTCGGTTTATTCAATTCGACATAGCGTGAGATGATTTGCAAACCTGGTGTTGATAATGATAGAGATGTCATTCAGGTTTGGGAAGAAATTAATCGTTGGAGGCTCTTGAAGGGGTTATTTTATTGCTATTTCTAAGTGCCATCCCATATTTCACCATAGTGCTCACCCAGCTTTTGCAATGCAACCAAACACGATCAGGAGATTTCTTTCAACTGGTGAAGGAAGCAACCCATGGCAGCAAACATTGTGCGACTAAAAAAGGTCGGAAATCCTCATGATGCAGCACGTGCACACATGCATCAACGATTGACGTTTGGCACAAAGTTGACCCTATAACCTAATCGCTGCGCAATCTTTCTTTTTCTTCTTGGAAAGAAATAATCACTACCACAAAGTCAAAACGAACCATTGTTTTCTAGCCATTTAAGTGCAATTGAAGAAGAGAAATTAGAGGGATGACCACTGACTCTGTACTGCTCAAATTTAATTGATGCTACAGCACCAACGAATCACGTGATCCATTTTTTGATTGTAGATTCGGTGTTACAATGGCGTATTGGTTTGTTATATTGAATGATTTGGAATGACTGGACAACAAAACCTGCGCATTTATACCTTTTGGCTGCAGCTGCTTTAGCAAGTATTAGCCAACTTGGTTTTCTGTTAACGTTTAACTAATAGTGCACTCTACTAGCGTTTTCCATAACTAAACTTCTGACGGGTTTTAATTTAATTGCTTTGCTCCTTACACGTGCATTGTGAATTCAGTGCAATATCGCTAAATCAGGGACAAAATGTAAAAGGGCAAAATTAGCATTGATGATGAAATGTCTCTAGATTTAAACTTGTGGTGGATTAGTTTGCCGGATTAAAGTGAAACCTAATAAGAAATTCAATGATACAAATTTGTGAATCGTGAATATTACCATCAATCGCATGTTGCTAGCTGGAGGGACCACATCTTCTCGCACTTTCAGATGAGCCTCGAGCACGTGTGCCCGTTGTACATCTGTAGGTAGCTGACACGTCGCAGTGGATAGCAGGATAACACTCAGGAGAACTAAACACATGCTTCACAGAGTGAATATCGTAAATTGCAAAAATAAACCCACGGAATTAACAGGTCCTTACTCGTCTGTAACTCACCTCGTGTGAATTGCATTGAGGCAGCAGTACAGAGAAATTGACAAGCACAGCATGTATTTATGCATAGGTCTGACCTTGTGGCTTTCGAGCATCATCAAACATTGGTTTGACAAGTAGCTGGCTTAAAACCTCTTGTTTTTACGCTTGGGCGCAACAGTGAGGTTATCACTACAAGCGTTTACAAGCCAGAAGATAAGGCGCAATCACATGTTGGGACTTTGGCGGTATGATAGATGGTGGCTGTAGTGTACTACTGTAGCAACAGCGCTGATTTCCATTGTCCATTTGCGAAAAGCATAACTAGTTATGTGTAGCAACTTCCGTAGTTCTTTCGCGGTTGCTAAAGTAACAACTAATCTTTGCAAGGCGAAACGCCTACTTTCCCCAAGAGTTGGCGGTGTTTAAAAAGCGTAATCAAGAAAGTTCTGTGGGCTCTTCTTAATTTCGCCTATAAATCTAGGTAAAATGTGTGGCAGAATCAACACCAGGTCTACCAATACCTGGTTTTGTCAAAATATCAGATCTGACTCAACTTAGCCGACGTGCCGCGAACGGCCGAAACTACAAACAGGTGATTAAGAGTTGGTGGTGAGGAGCCATGCTTAGGGTAGTTGTAGTCAAGTTATAACAACTCGTATTAGGTTCCATCCACAAAAGTATCTGTAGCGCGCCAGGACTACCTTGAAGGCAAAAGGAGGCATAATACTAGGGCAGAATATAAGCATAATCTGTAAACAGAGATGTTGTGGCTACTGGCATGGCCTAAAAGACAAACAGCCCGGCTAGAACAATGTAACCACCCAAGTGACCGAAACTGGCAGTCAGAACATAAAAGTACTGCAGTGCCATCAAGCCTGTTTCACTGTCTGATGCGCAATATTATACTTATCAAACATTTTGCACCATTATCTGTTATTGTTTGTAATATTGGCACAACTTAAAACATTATGGCAGAAGCTAAAAGTTCGTATAATCATGGTAGACAGGCTAAATAAGCAATAACAATATGTCCAGAACACTTTTCCACAATATTTACGTGTCGAGAATTGCATTAGAGATTTCAAAAAATGGATTTTACTATCCATTTATCAAACTACCTCTTAGATCTGCAGTTTTGCTTCGCTGTTGCAAGATAAATCAAACTTGCAGTCCAGTGATGTTATTTGTAGTTTTGGACGTCAAATAATGCTAGCTAAATGTGACTCCCGATTACTTAAATACCTTACAACTTTTCTATGCGTTGTGCACATAAAAAGAACTGCAGTATTGAATGCACATAGAGTTTCTTTTAAAAAAATCATAATTCTTGTCATCCTAATCCCTACTCTAACGTGTTGGCGATCTGCAAATGTTGACCGAGAAAAAGTTCTTAAGTCTCATCTGGAAGCGCAGGAAAATGTGTTCGCTCTTGGTGGTAGCATCCAATTAATAACAATGTTCACACTCGTCGAATTTAGTCTTTAATTTTGTTAAATGCAATTTGAACACTCAGCTAGGCACATACGACCAATTAGGCTGGTGAAATCGCATTGTTAATTGTAAAAGAGATTAACGCATGCGTGCACGTGTTACATTGAATAGTTTTGGCTTGTTTGAAAATTACGATGACTGCTATTGAAGGTCATTTTCGTCACCAGTTGAAACAAATGCTTTGATTGTATGTGATTTGATTGAAATAGATATGTAAGAGATGTAATGATTCGGCAGAGAATGCGAAGGTGAGTGACAAAATAATCAACACACGCACCCCTTATGACTTTCTCTACTAATCTGAATGGCCCATGCAACATATTAACGAGTAGTCGAATAGCCTCAAGCGGGTTAGCTTAGCCAGTGGTTATGGCAGCTGGCGAAACACCCTAACAGGTGATTAAAGGCGGTGATGGAGGGTTCGACCGGTGGTTAGCTGCAGTCGATTACTGGAGAAAAATATTTGATTGCAGTCAAGATTGCGTTATTAAGCTGCAGCTACTGGCAGGCGGCGCATCATTTGCGCATCTAAGGAAACATGAATTGCCCCTGTTAAGGCCTGCAACAAGGAAACAGAAAAATTTCTGTTATTTACGAACATGTAGTTGCTTCCGCATGCACACGATTGTTGTGCGAATCACCTAATGTACCTATATGATCAGGACACATTGCCGCAGTATTTGTTGTCTGAGAATTACACTAAAACTCCACGCCTGATAAAAATCATTGCCTGTCTCTGTGGCTCCTTAATGTAAAATTTACGTTATTTTGTCATATTGATTTAAGGGGGATTGCAAGCTTTGCTAATGACATTGGTATGCAGCAGACACTAAAGTGTGTCAGATGTCTGCCATTAACAAAAGACTATTTTTGTGTTAGATGTGTCCATCTCATTAAACAAGTTCCTTTTTCTTTAACTGAATATTCGCCAGCATTAGGCACCAGTTCTGTGCGATTGTGAAGGTTATTACTTCTCTACTTCTTTGCCTAACCATTTCAGCAACATCATTTTTATTGCACTGAATTCACAATGCACGTGTAAGGAGCAAAGCAATTAAATTAAAACCCGTCAGAAGTTTAGTTATGGAAAACGCTAGTAGAGTGCACTATTAGTTAAACGTTAACAGAAAACCAAGTTGGCTAATACTTGCTAAAGCAGCTGCAGCCAAAAGGTATAAATGCGCAGGTTTTGTTGTCCAGTCATTCCAAATCATTCAATATAACAAACCAATACGCCATTGTAACACCGAATCTACAATCAAAAAATGGATCACGTGATTCGTTGGTGCTGTAGCATCAAATAAATTCGAGCAGTACAGAGTCAGTGGTCATCCCTCTAATTTCTCTTCTTCAATTACACTTCAATGGCTAGAAAACAATGGTTCGTTTTGACTTTAGAGGTAGTGATTATTTCTTTCCAAGAAGAAAAAGGAGGATTGCGCAGCGATTAGGTTATAGGGTCAACTTTGTGCCAAACGTCAATCGTTGATGCATGTGTGCACGTGCTGCATCATGAGGATTTCCGACCTTTTTTAGTCGCACAATGTTTGCTGCCATAGGTTGCTTCCTTCACCAGTTGAAAGAAATCTCCTGATCGTGTTTGCTTGCATTGCAATAGCTGGGTGAGCACTATGGTGAAATATGGGATGGCGCTTAGAAATAGCAATAAAATAACCCTTTCAAGAGCCTCCAACGACCAATTTCTTCCCAAACCTGAATGACATCTCTATCATTATCAACACCAGGTTTGCAAATCATCTCACGCTATGTCGAATTGAATAAACCGACTTGACTAAGTCAATGTGCAACAGCTGACCGAGCCTACTGACACGAAGTTGTGCCACTTATGTGAGAAACGGGTCAATTAAGTCAAAATCCGTTGCGGCACCAAACTTGAGAGATAAGTAATAGGGCTTAGCAGCAACCGAATAATGATAAAGTATTACTTTACCCGAAACTTGCGGGAAGTACGGCAGCAAAGGAACATTGATGCAATTGTTAGCGTCATAACAGCATTTAAATCCTTTATTTACCGGGCGACCGTGCCTTTGAATTTACTTTCTTTTGACTAGAAAATAACGCGCATGCTCCACTCAGCGTGGCACACCAGCCGATCTTGCGTGGAAGTAAGTCAAGGTCTTCTGCATTTCATTGGTTTAGCTGAATGACATTCATGGAGACTATGCAGCAGCAAAGATATTTGCTTCAACTTGTGCTCAACGACCCTAGTGTTCGAGCCTATGCAGTTTGTGCCTTCGCTACCAGCATGGGGTTCACCTGTTGATAGTGGCCACTGGGACCGCATTTGCGTTGTTAATAGGTGTTCAGTCACACCTCATTGTCTTCTTTTGATTGTGCCACAGAGTAAGAATGGCTGAGTGCGTCATAATGGCGCAATTATTCGAGTATTCCCGCCATGGAATGAGAAGGGGTACAACTACCCCGCAAGAAGAGAGTGCGTCTTCTTGTCACACTCCTTGATTGGACTGCTGCAGCACTCATGGCACAGGCAGCGATCCCTGCGTTAGCAATATGTGTGAATAGACGCAAGTTGATGAGAGGAGGCAAAGCCAGTAGAGCAGCAACCACTGTGTCTGACCACCCAGAGAGTGGAGTATCCTGTCTGAACCCTACGCTGTAAGAAATGATAGACTGGGTGCCGTGCTAATTCACGAACCCATTTTCCTTGTTTTAGCAAATTAAGGTGGTAGGATTGCCAAGCCTACAACGGGTGGAAGTCAATCCCATGAAACATTCAGCTGCATAAACCGCATTCCTTCATACTGGGCGGCAAGTAAATATGGCGGAAAGCAGTATCACTGGCAGTTTCGGATAGCACGACGAGTTATAAGTGAAATGCGGGGAAGGCAGGTGCATTTTAACACGCGAGAAATCCAGCCTAACTTCACTTGCACCTGCATATTTGATCACCTGCTCCTCCACAGAACCAAGTTAAACCACTCAAAGCAAGTGCAACTTTTTAGAGGAACGAATGGTGCCTCAAAGTTACTGCTGAGTGGAAAATGTCCATAAACCAAAGCATATATCTTTTAGCAGGTCTTTGTTCGCTAGGTGCACCTGCACCAGCAATTTCTCAGTAACGTATACTTTGCCTTACCTTTTAGGCAATCAATGTGGTGATGAATAAACGAGAATACAATTGTGTTTTAGCACGTCTGACATGCACCATATAGGGCTGACACGAGTAACAGTTGGAAGTTGCGCAAAGGTTGCATTTATGGCGTACTGGTTTCATGTGAAATCCGTGGATATTTGCATGCTTTGCAAAAGTAAACTACACCCACCCTTGTAGCTGCGTTTATATGTGCTCGGAATTGGGGCAGCTATTGAATGGCATGCAGCGCAACGAACAGGGCTATGTGCCCGATCCAGCGAAGTGCAAAATGTTGAGGAACTACTTGCACCGCGCTCAGCTCTTTCCTTAGATTCAAACTTTGATAGCGTCATTGTTATTCAGTGCTCACCGAAGTGTGCCAGGCCCGCAGGTGTCTGGCCCTGCTAGTAGTGCGGGATGATTTTATTGCCAGATCTATCCTATTTACTGAAAGCCGTTTCCTTCGCTTTGATTAAATACCTCCTAGTCGTTTTCAATGCGAACAACTTAAAATAGTCAGGAACAGCATTTCTCTCCAATCACTTCGACGGCACCATTTTAGCAGTCCCATTTTTAATGCTGGGAATACGCATTATCTATGCAAGGAGCAAAATTGTTGACCTGAGGCCCATGGCGACATTAATTTTAAGAACACATTGGTTAAGTACAACAACAATGGAATGCTAGTGAAAAATTGCTTCTACTAAAACTTGGCGTGTCAAATCGCTCTGCCCTTAAGTCACCATCCGTACACCCAGCGCTTAAACCGATCCCTAGCTGTGCAGAATCGGCGCCATTTCTTTTCAAAACTTTGCTTAACTTACAACTCAGCTGCTGGGCAAAGCAATGATTGGTTATGGCTTTAGTGAGATCGATCAACACCTCTTAAAGCGCAGAGGGACTGTGCAGCGATTGTGGCATGAGGTCAACTTGGTGCCAAACGTCAATCGTTAATGCATGATGCACGTGCTCTATCATGAAGACTCTCCACCTTTCCAAGCGTACGATCTCTGTTGCTGGGCATCATTTTCATCACCAGCTGAAAGAAACTCTTTCATCATACTTGATTGGATTGAAATGGATGTGTGAGTAATGTGGTTAACGATGGGACGGTGTCTAAGAAGAGTTACAAAGTGAATGGTATAAGTGGCCCTGATAATTTCATCCAACGACTAGGCTGACACCTGTAGTATTATTAACACCAGGCTTACCAGTCATCTCACGATTTGTCAGAACATATCACTCGAATTAACTAGGCCAAGTTGGAGCGCTTAACTGAAGCTGCTGACAAAATTTTACTATCCGTGTACGGAACAGTTTGACTCATTTAAAAATACACTGTGAAATCAACACTGATGGATAATTATTAGGGCCTAATCATGTTTGAAGGATGACAAGTATTGCTTTATCCAAAAGCTTTGGAAAGGTCTGCGGCAGCAAGACACAAATGCATCTGTTGGCATTGAAAAACCGCATTTTAAGCGGCATTTCTCCGAATGGAAAGTGGCTTCCATGCTTTGGGAGGAGGGGAGCATCAATCGACCCCAATCGGCACTGAGTTGATGCCTTTTACTCTTCCATTACCGCAAAATTGCATCCGGTGGCTTGATGGTTCAACGATCAGCTTATGCTGCAGTGATTTTGATCAGTGGTGGTGTAAAAGTAAAAGAGAGACTATGCAGTGGTTGGATTATTTGTTCGCACTTGTACTCAACAACTATTGCACTCGAGTCCCTGCAGTTTGTACTTTCGATAGCAGCATAAAATCCAGCTTATGATAGTGGGCTGTTCGTTGTTATTATGTGCCCATTCATACAATGGTGTTTTCTTTTGTTCGGGCCAAGTATTAGGGAGAGTCGAACACGATGCCTTGCGTAGTTTTTTAAGCAATCCTGCCATGGAGGTTCTAGGACGATCCGAAATATAATTGCTACTTTATAATATAATATCGTTCCCACTTCTCGTTTTCATACAATCTGAACCTTTACACTTTGGCATTAACGTTGCCAAAAGATTAATCGCGAACAGGGTAAATTAAATGTGCATACATTTACAATGTGTTGGTTAAACTAGCGTCAATTTACGCGCCTCGGTTTAAATTCGCATTTATATTCGAAGGCACACATCACATTGTTTACAACTTGCAGCCGATTAAGTCCCCGTCTTTGGTGCTTCAACATGTTGTAATTCAGCATTTTTCCGTCAAGCAAATTTCTGCATGCTGAAGCATGAAGTGGAGCTCATATTTTCCACCTTTAAACTACCACCCGATTCGGATTTCATGCCCATTACACTTTACGACTGTTCCACCGCTAACTTGCTGCACAATTTGCCATTTGCACAGACGAAGGATGCATATAGAATTCAAAGAAACGAGCCCTAGTTACCCTTTCCTGATCCGCGCGAACACTTATCGGATGAATGTCTGCTTTTTGGAGTAAGAAATGCTATTTACAAAAGCGTGAGTAGCATATAGGCCTTACTGCATTGGCTGATATTTTCAGGTGATTAATGCCACAGACGTAGGCGAAAGGGGCAATACTCGGTTTTGGCGCACATTCATTTAGCAATTGAGGTCAGACTCAACTAAATCTCTAAGCTGAATAATGATGTTTACAATAGCGCAAGACTGCATCATAACTTCCAGGGCATCCTTA